>BMAO01027630.1:0-176327 GCA_019973975.1 Trichonephila clavata | reverse complement strand
AAGTTGATAAATTTGCAAAAATTCATTATTAGGCAAGTACCCCATACCGAAAACATGGCAGGGGGTCTAAGAGACAAAAAAGTTTGGAACCTGTGCTCTAACAAAATTCCTACTCATATTCTTTCAAATTCATATGCCCTTGATCACTATTGCCATGTAAAATTTCATAAAATCCACATGAATAGAAGGATATGATATTTTGAGCTTAAAATAAAAACGTATGACTTCATGCACTCATCGAGCACAGTCTAAGCCTTAAAGCCATCTCTGCAGAATCCTTTAGGTACCTGCTTTCGACCCCAATCCTCTCTGGAACCAGCATATTTACCCTAGCGTGGAGTGTGTCAAGCACCCGAATGCGTCATCCCTTGTTTACCCAGGACTGCGCTTTATCGGTCGGGGTAATGGCGCATGTTTACCCGCAGCTCGTGTTTGAGAAGCGGATTTTGGGCCTCTCTTGTTTTGAAGAGAAGCCACCTGCAGTGTCTCCGTGGACCACCCGCAAAGTGCACTTCCGTCAATACACCTACCTGGATGAGGTGCACCCACTAGATATCAGTTGGCGGTTTTGACATCTTTTACATGACGAGACTTTTGGCCCCGTTTTCTTGATTTTTGGAATGAATTCTTTGCAGGAAGAGGCTGTCTCTCAACCCTTTTCATGTTCTCGGCATTCTCGTTGCTTTTTTTTAAATGCCAGTGCCTTTTACTGGAGGTTAATGGGGTATATGTCTCGAGAATTGCGTTTAAAAAAGTCAAAACTACGATTCATTTGGTGATATAAATCTTTATGCTTCGATTGGCATGTAGTAGTGGTTCTCAATCTTTTTGTTCTAAATTTTGACGACACGCTATAATAAAATAAGTTTAAAGATTTATCTGTAACACACTATGTAAAATAGTTTATGGTAGTAATTTTCAATTTAAATAAAAATAATATGCACGATAAAGGCAACAAAATGTTTATTGAGTTATTAATTACAAATTAATTTCAAAAATACACTTAATGCGAAATTTGAGCTGATGATTTTGATAATTTTGTTTCTATTGGATCGTAAAAATAATAATACCTCTCACATTTCGTCATCTACATATTAAAAGTTTCGATCTTTTTTTCACTTTTATAGTTGTCAATGCTGAAAATCCAAATTTATTCCAATGAGACGTAGAAAATTGTAACAATATTTTTCAAATTTTTTGGCTATTATGGATAATCGCTTCTAATTTTAGTCCACAATGAATCAATTGACTCTTCCGAATGTTTTGAAATTAAAGCTTGATTATTAAAGAGCGAAAGTAGTTCTTCCTCTTCCATTCAAAGTTAATTCATTCAGAGTTAATTTTTTCATTTGGTGACCCCAGTAGCCCATACAAAATATTCAAGGGGGAGACCATGGTCGAAAGTCCCCAACTCGCATCATACCTCAAGACAAGACCAATTGATTCATCTGATTTTGTTGATTTTTGTTAACAAAAAACAGTAAAAAATAAATTATTGAATTAATAATTAGCATTAATTAATAAAATAAATTATTAATTACAAGTACTTAATTAAATTTTACGTTATATATATATATATATAGGATTATCATCAATCGAAAAGAACTCAAGGGCTTTGGTGGGGAAGGGGGGGTGGGGTCCAGACCCCTAGGACACCACCTCGTGTGTGCACCACTGCCACTCTTATTTCGTCATCTGAATTTTAAAGTTTCGATCTTTTTTCATTTTTATAGTTGTCAATACTAAAAATCCAAATGCATACCAATGAGATGTAGAAAATAGTAACACTATTTTTAAAACTTTTTTGGCTCTTATGGGATAATCGCTTCTAATTTTAATCCAAAACGAATGAATTGACTCTTCCGAATGTTTTAAAATTAAAGAGCGAAATTAATTCTTCCTCTTTATTCAAAGTTAGCTCATTCAGAGTTGAGTTATTCATTTGGTGGGTCACTTCAAGAATTTGGCTGCTCACATAAGTGTTTGCTAAACATAAATTAAATGAGAATTACTGGCATACAGTGAAAGAAAGAAAAGGAAAAAAACTGATTATTTCAATGATAAGAAGGAAAAAAAAACTGATTATTTCAATGATAAGAAGGTATAATCCAATCATTACGAAAAGCTATTATAAAAAGCTCTTAAAATATTTCATTTTTCTTAGGGAAATATGATACTTTAATAGATTATAACCGAGAATACATGGTTCTTCTTACATTTTTTGTAGGATTTATTTACTTTTTTAAATATCGTATTTATTTGAATCTAAGCCGCACTTTTTTCCCGAAGTCAGTGCTACAGAAAATTGGATGCAGCTCAGAATTGAAGGCAGAAAAATTCGTCGGATAAGGGAAATTGAACATTATACTGAGCAATTATAGGTTCATATTTGTATTTAAAAGTTTTTAATCTGATAAATAAATTAATTATTCACTTCATTTCAGTTCTGATTTCAAAATTTTTAAAATTTCGTAGCTATTGCATGTGCATACATTTTTTTACACTAATTTTTTATTTTTCACAGAAACGTAAGGAGAATTTGGGGTGCGGCTTAGAATCGTTGATGACTTAGGTTCGAATAAATACGGTGTACCTTTATAAAAACGTAAATTGTTTCTTTTAAAAGAAAATTAAGTTTGTTTAAAATTATCTAATTAAATATAACAGAATAAAAACAGATGCGAAAAATAAATTACTTACGAAAAAAAGTCGGCAGCATTTAGTTAGGTCCTTTTATTAACTAATTTTGGCTTGCTTTTTCTATATTTAATACTTTAAGACCTCCGTTATGCCTATTCCGATCAGTTCTCCTGTAATGAGACATTTTTTGGTTTTCAATGTAACTAAAAGAATCATTGCGCACTGTGGTAATTATAGCATAGTCAATACATTTTGAAACCTGGTTTCAAAATCTGAATACCCAGGGCATTTAAATGTTGAACGTAGGTTAAAACGTCATTTTTTCCTGGGATATTTGTCTGTGGCCAATTGAGAAACTAGGAGAATTCGGACGTCCAATATAATATCCCTTTCGCTTAATTCTGACAAAAATACGCTGAAATGATGGTTCCTGTTATAATAAAATGTATGCTGTCACCTTGTAACTGCAAATTAACCTCATTAAATTTAGTAAATAAAAGCTGTTAAATCGGTTAAATCTGGTTTCCATTTGCTTAATTTTTAAAAAAATTAATGTCATGATCTTGTTTAATGAGAGTCACTATCGTAGACCCCCATTTACACCTTATGGACCCCTAAATTATTTTTTTGCTGACGTTAACCCCTTGAAGGTCATCATAGACCCCTGGAGGTTGATATAGACTTTGGAAATCACTACTCTAAGCTAAACTGTAGAGATTATTATCTCATGCTAGTTTAAAAAGGGCACGTGGACCATTAAAACTATTTCTTAAATCGTCAGATTAATTAGTTGAAAATGGAATCAATATAGTAAATGATTATTATACTTCACAATTTAAATGTATTTAAAAAAAACTATTGTAAACTAATTTTTTTAAAGAATTTTTAATTTTTTTAACTCTTTTTTTTTAAAAATGCTCCTTGCTCATTAGTTTTTAAGATATGTACATAATTTTTGTTTTATATATAGATGAACAACAGCAAAATATATCTATTCATAGATTTTAAATCCAGAATAAAATTTGATGAAAAAAAGATAAATTTCCTATACTATATGAATTATTTCACCAACTATCACACATTTAAGGTATTCAAATTAACACAAAATATGATCTGTTAAATATTTTAGAAAACTAATACACAAATTTGTGAATTGTATCATCTTTCATAAATTGTGAAAATTTCAATGAGATATAATATAACGCAAGGAGCATTTTACGTAACAATGAAAAGGATAATTTACGAACTAAGAAAAGTTCATTTAAAACTTTTATTTGAGTAAAATATTAAAAAAAAATACTCTGTAATTATTAATCAGAATGACAAAATTCTTTGACAAAACTGTTCTATGAAATATATAAAGAAAATTATTAGTATAAAAAATCAAAATTGCAATTTTGACCAAAATTTGACATTGTGAAGGTCCACCATTCCCTTGAGAGAATCCTCATAAGATAACCCGTTGCACATTTTTTTTTTTTTTTTTTTTTTGTGAAAATTAACATTTATTCTGCAAACTTCAGATTCATGTCGAGTAATTTAGCATTTCAGAATATTTATTTGTGCGATACAATGTACAATATTACACAATTTTATGGGGAAGGGGGGATATATATATATGTTTGAAATATTTCAGAATTTCGGGAAAAGAAATATTTAAATAAAAGACTTGCCCTAATGTTAAAAAAATGGAGATAAATATGTATGTTTATTATGTACTATTATGTTCAACTGGGAACTGTGTATCATGCCATTATCGTAATCATTATGCAATAACCTCGAATTAACATACAAAAATTCCCCGCTATTCACTATCATTATCTTCTTTTTCAAAGTTTCTTAGTTTGAAAACGTTCAATTTTATACTGTTTGGTTAGGATAAATTTGCATTCTTTTTGTTGATATTATACTTGGGAGTATATTTTCATACTTATACAAAAACTCTTTATTATCTGAATTTACGATACTACCTTGCTGTAGTGTAACTAGCTACATTACAATTTTAACAGCTAGTAGTAAATTCGGAAAAGATATCTCGTATCGATGATGAAATTGCTCTAAAAATGTTAATATACATATTTCAAAAAGTATTGAATATAATTTAGGGAGAGAATAGTCAGTTTGCATGCATGTTGCTGAGGTTTTTGAATTTAGTAAAACTTCGCCAACTGTATTTTCGGGTAGTTCTGTCTTTGTTAAACACATCTTCACTTTTTCAAAAGCACTTACCATTCGGAATACTGGGGAGGAAGGAGGGGGATAGTGTGCAACTTTCTAAAAAATTTTTGTGGTGGAAAAAAAATACTCGAAAAATTATGCATTTGATGCAAAAAAATTTCGAACAAGATACATTTTGTATTTGACGGATTTTTTTAATGAAAATGACGCAGTGATGATAATTTGCTGTCATTTGTAAATCCCCCCCCCTTTTTTTTTGTTCACGAAATATGTTTAAATACACATCGAATATGATTTTATTAGATGATGGATAAAATTATTAATCAAGGTACCTGACTACTTGCGACCACTTTTTAAAAAAAGAATGGAGATAGGGGGATTTTGTTGTTGTTGTTTTTAGATTTGTTTAGTACATTTTAAGAAAAATATGCTAAAATTAAGAAGAGAAAAAGAAATTACTTTTACTAAAATGGGTAAAAGTTTACGAAAAATAACATAAACGCGGTCCATTTTGTACCAAAAGTTAATGAACAAATTTTCAATTCTGATGTGTTACTATGTTATTCATTTTTTTAAATAAATGTTCAGGATAAGAGATATTTTAATTGTTGCAAAAACTGGGGCTCTTTATCTTAGTTATTATATGAAATTGCTTAAAAAAATAGTGATTATATTCACATAAGGGACTGTAAATTTTATAATAAAACAGTGATTGATACATATGGAGGTTAAAGCACTTCAACTGTAATACAGAACATACACAAAAAAATTCAGTTAATTTTTTTCAAAATTTTTTTAGCAATCTCTCGCTGGACCCTTTTGAGCATTTAAAAAAACATATTTCGAGTAAAACGCGTTTTAAAGTATGACATCTTGCTTAAAGTAATGACATCTGCTTTTACTAAAACACTTGTAGTTTTTGTTCTAGTCAACGGAAAATAATAAACTTGGTAGTTTTATAAAGCTAATAAGATGGTCTATAAAATAAAATCATAAAAAAATTTGTCAGCTTTTGGAAAAATTCACAATTTTAGGGTAGTTGGTACCTTAATTAATCCGATAACAGAATGCCCTTTTTATGACAATCATAAAAAATAAAATGTATGAATTCGTTATATAGGTTGGTGTGTGTGAAAAGTCGGATTTTTAAGAGAATATATAAAAGTGCACATATTTTATCAAAAAGCTGTTTTATTAAATCAAAATATGCTCTATTTGCTTATGTACATCTTTCCAAAGAGATTTTAATGCATAGATTCCAAAGAAATTCTAACCTCTATAATCGATAAACTCTGAAGTGGAATCTCTCAGACTGTCTTCATTCTCATGCAATTTAGCCCTTAAAGGAACCAGGACATGCTCGAAAGTGTAAGATGCCAAAATTAAGATCCTTTGTTTATGAGACATATATCTTTTAAAATTTCCAATAGATATTTTATGTTCTTAATAAAGATAATTTAATTATTCAGTAGAACTACAAAAATAACTTTTTAGTTCAAAAGTTTTTTTCCCTACTTAATTTAAGTAATACATAATTTTTGAGAACTCATAATACATACTTATGTTTAGGTACCATTTTTTAAAAAAGTTTCTTTTTTTATGCAAAATATTTTTTACACATATATAAAACAATACACAAAAGACAGTGAACCTATTTTTTTAGTAAAAATTCAGTATAGTTTCTTTAAAAAAAATTATAAAATTTTGAAATTTGGAAAATTTCTATTTTTTTTTGTTTTTTTTATGCATAAAACCATTTTTAAAAAGTTAGGCACTATTTTAATAGAAAAAAAATTAGATTCACTATATGCATAGGCATCGTGTATAGAAGTATAAAAAATCTGGAATCTTATAGTGCAATAGTTTTTTTTAAAATATGTACCTAAAAGCAAAAAAATATGCTTTTGAGAAAAAGTGAAAAAACTAAAAAAAAATAATGTTTTCACATATTATACACTTGATTAGTATTTGCTTGTCTATTTTTATATACCTAATAATAATGCTTAATCATTTTCTACAGTTACAAGAAGTAATTTTAAATTCATATGTTTTTTCCCCCTTTGTTTTAGTTAACATGAACATAATTTTCGAGATACATATCTTCATGCAGGTACCACTTCTTACAAAAATATTTCTTGAATATACAAAAAACTTTTACGCATATATATAAAGCAACATATCAAACGTAATGAACCAATTTTTTAATGAATTAATTGCATAATTTCTTTGAAATAATCTTAAAACCTTAAAATTCTGAAAATCTTAATTTTCGAGATCTTGTTATACATATTATGCCACGGAATAGGGAGGTTATTCATTCAAATGAGAAAAAAAATTCAAAAGTTTATATAGATCAAACACAGGGGAAACTACCCATTTAAAATATGTCAAAAGGGGCGTGGTATTTGTTTACATTTTTACTTTTCATATTTTAGGGCTATTTTATCAACAAACATATGAGTATTATACATTTTTAAGTTCAGAAAAATATGCACTATTTTTTAGAACTGAAATTGAAAAATCGATTTTTTGAAACTATATGATGTTCCTTAAAAAGTGTTCTAAATGTTAAAAAAAAAAAGGAAAATTTGTTGTTGAAGAACGGTAAATAATTTGGGTGTTGCAAAATTTCATTTTTATTTTCTCTAATTTCGCAATTTATAACGTATTTGGCTGAACGTCGTGTAGAAGTATTATAACAACTGAAGAGCATATAATTTTCAGTTGTCCATGCATTTCATCAATGTACTGGCAGCATAATAGATACATTTAGATTCATTTCCACCCATGCTTTCAAAGCATCGTTTTTTCCCCAGATGTTTTGGGTCTTCCACGTGGTTCATTTTATAGGGAAAAATCACCAGCCTAAAATTTTTTAAACCAACGCTGCACTTTTGGATCGTTAACATTATTCTCCCCAAATACCTGGTTTATATTGAGTGCCGCTTTTGCAGTATTATTGCCAAGTTTATACTCGTATAAGAAATTACACGAATATCGATTGAATTTATATCCGTACGAAATTAAAAAAAAAAACATAACAAAATGGAATTTTTTTGAGAAAATCTTTGTTGAAATGTGACACTGGCAATGAACAATGCATCTCTAAACGAAGTTATGCCAGAACCAAAAGCATAATGAAAATAGAAAGACAAACATTCACATATAAAGAAAATCCGACATTTCAAATGCACCAACCTAATAATAATAATTTTTCTTAAAGTTTACTTTCCCGCATTCGTATATTGTTTAATTTTTGCTAATTAAAACACAAAAATAATTAAATCGAATATCTCTTTTGGATGTTTCCAAGAATTGATATATTGCGAAGTATTATACGCCTTAAAAAATTTTCTACTTAAAATATAATAAAAAATAATTTTTCTTCCAATTCCAGTTATTTTAAGAAATTGCATTTATGTAATAATTTTTACAATGTTCTCATATAACTTATGAAATCATAAAACGCTTTGAACATGCCCATTGTTACAACTGCTTTACGATCTAAAATATTCATTTTTAAATTATATTGATCATTTAAATTGTGTTACAATTTGATTATTTTATGTATTGAATTTTTGTGTATGTTTTTAGTATGCCTTATTCGTTCATATGGAAAAAGGTTGCATTTTTTAATGTAACATACCTTTAAAATAAACAAAAACAAAAATAATGAATTTGAAACTGCTCTTGCTAATGAGTATTAATCAATTCATTTCCCCTCTAATGTATATCGAAATCATGGATACGGGAGTATGAGTATCAATACTATTAAAACCCAATTTTTCTCCACTCGTCTTAAATTCAATTGTTTCTAAAATTATTTCTAATTTGAATATAGAAGTTTAGAAAAGGAAGTGTTATTTAAAAAAAAAACCGCTTCATCAATTCTCGCTGTGTGTGTGTGGTCAGAATTATAGTATCCATTGCTAAGTGTTTATTGTATACATGCGTTTAGTGTTGTATTTGTTAAAAACAAACTTATTAAGATTATCTCTGTTTTTTTAAAATTTGTTTTAATAAACAAATATTTTATTATAATTTTTTTTAGATTTTGGCTGCATTTTGTGTTTTAAATTGCAGGTTAAAATGAACATAATATGTCCTTTATCTCTATTTAATTGAACTCAGTGGCGCAACAGTCCATGAGAGCCAAGGCCTACTGTGCCTATTTCAGTTAACGTGATTTTAGACGCTGGGGTGCATGTGCAGATGTTTCGGTCATGGGGTCAGTCTAACGTGACCCCCCCCCCCCCAGTATCCAGTTCCCAAGCAAGCTTGGTACTCACTTATCAACCCACTGAAGGGATGAAAAGCTGATATCTTTGCTTAATTTGCATGAAACTGAATATATTTGTTTACGCCAAATTTAGGTTTTTAACTATTTGAAACAAACTATTGTAGTACTTGAAATCTATATCATTGTATTAGTTAATAAAAATGGAGAGAGAAATACTAATAGAACTATAACTTCACAAAATCTCGTGACATTTCCCCCCTAATTTCATCTTCAAAAATAAAACCTTAAGCAAATTTAATTGATTCCCAAATCATTTCAATAGGAAAATTTTATATTATTTAATATTGAAATTATTAAATTTTTTTATGCAATACGCTCATTATAATTATTATGTTCTATAAAATATATTTTTCTCTTTCAAAGCAATTTTTCTTTTAACATTTGATTAAACTGTATTGTTGTAATTTTATTTGTTTTCCTGATAAATCTGTTCGTCAGTTTCCGAGTTTGGTCAGTAATTTCATCCACCAGGGGAAAAAGCAACGTGCCTTTTATGCGCTGAAAAATAAATGGAACAGCAAATAAAACAAAGATTTCTTCTTCTGCAGTTTTCGATTCCTCATTATTTAGCATCGTCGCTGTGTGCGGTTAAAAACAATTTATTTCGTCGGAGAAATTTCACTCAATCCGATTTTTAAGACTCATTTTCTTGGAAGAATTCTTTTTCCTCTTTTCGTTCCAAAATTCGAGTCGTTCGTTCATTCTACGAAATGCCGAACCAACTCTGGAAAAGTCAACTCTAAATTAAAATAAATAAGTACAAAAATCCTTTTCACAATCAGAAAGGATACGTACTTTTTAATTAATTCGAATTTTCCCTCAACCTAAAAGACAAATCGAAGAACGTTTGAAATTCCTTTTTGGAAATCGATTAAAATCATCGTCATCGGAAAAGAGAAGTCCAAACGGCAGACGACTTTTAATCTTTTACTTTTCGTTTTCAGCGCGCGTGGTGGGGTGGGCGGAAAAAGAGGCTGGGGCCGTGCTACGAAAACGGCAGTAGTAATTAATTTCGGAATTATGTGAACCTCTTGTCTGTAGTTTAATCTTAATTATATACATTTCTCTTTTTCGAATTTTCTAAGAAGAGTATTCTAAGAAGAGAGAAGTGCGCGTTTATGAATCGGTTTCTCTTTCTGCCTTCTGTCTATATTTTTGCGAAAAGGAAAATTAAGATTTTTGGCTTTTACACAGCCTGAAAATTTAATCTTTTGGTCTCATCGAATTCCATCTGTTAGGGTATGTTTGTTTCCTTTTTCGTTCTTTGCCTTTTAATTATTTGCGAAATTTCTGAAGATGTTGAAAAATGTGTATAGTGTGCTCCGTCAGATAACTGGTTCGAGTTGATTACATCGGAAGTTGTTCGTTTCATCGCGTTTGGTTTTATTTTCTTTGTCTTCGCCGAGAGAAAAGCGCGGAAAAATAACCATATTCTAAAATACTCGCAAGTTAGAATCAACACTTCGGTCCTTTCCAAATTCCATTAAGACTTACTGGAAATTGTATTTTGTTTAAAAACAACTCGAGAATAATGAGAAAATGCATATATTTGTTTCTCATATGAAATGTAATTTCATCTACACTCCGTTTAGGTGGAGTGTAATGCAAAACTGGAAAGAAATAAAATATGAGTGTACGTTTAAATTCTTCCTTGTCTTGCACTACGCTGCAAAATCAGCAGTTTTAGGGATTTTAGAGTATTGCTTACAATTAACCTGAAAATATTTATTGTTTGTTAGTGTTAACAAGAGTATATCAGTTTTTTTTTTCTCCTAGAAATAATTTTTTGGGGAGTTTCAAGTATTTTTGATACCAAATCGTAATACAGTAGGACTCCCATTTAACGAATTCATCGAGACCGAACATTTTGTTCTTTAAATCGGGGTTATTCGTATCGCAAAGCAAATTTTTGCACTCACTCTTTGGAAATTCTAGAAAAAGCAACTACACAAAAGATACCCAAAGGTAGAAACGACACACTTTTTATTCTACAGCTAAAAATACTTCTTCTTCAAAGACTTGACAGCCTTAGGTAGGCCCTGGCCTTCTCCAGAAGTTTTCACCAGGCATCTCTACTTTCGGCAACTGTTTTCCAGTTTTTGACCTTTAAAATATTTAAGTCTTTTTCGACACAATCAATCCATTTTAACGGGGGTCTGCCCTGAGGTTTATTTCCCAAGGGCCTTTGCCAGAAAGATTTTCTTGCTGCAACGATCTTCCTTGATTCTAGCCAGATGACCAAGCCATTTAAGTCTCTGTCATTTGACAAATTTCACAATATCAGGTTGTTTATAAATTTTGTAGAGTTCTGAGTTAGATCTTCTTCTTCATGATCCATTCACTTGGATCCCACCAAGAATGTAACGTAAGACCTTTCTCTCGAAAATTCCCAAAACTTCCTCATCACGTAAAGTGTATGCCCAAGTCTCTGATGCATAAGTCAGAACAGATCTTATAAGACTTTTGTAAAGAAGCAATTTAGTTCTTAATTTGAGAAAACTATTGTAAATAGCTCCTCAAGGCATAAAAACATCAATTTGCAGCACAATGATTCTTTTATAAATTTCTGGGGCCAGCTCGTTTTTATTATTTATCTCAGTCCTCAAGTAACACTGTTAACTTTTTCCAGCTAAAATTACTATCAGTGAATTATTACGCTCCAGTTAACTGGATATTTTAAAACACTGACTAATAGATGTTTGACAATCTTTTCAATTCCTGACTCGAAAGAGTTCTTTTTCGACTTCATGCAGAAAAGGGAATACTGCGTCATTTACATCCTGCTGCATAAGATATTTTTCACAGTTTCCAAACAATGTAAAACATTAGAAAATGTAACAGTTTTGATAGGCGTTTCATTGTTGATTTCTGCATCAGAATCGATATTCATTGGCATCGACTAATCAACAAATTCCTGAATTTCAGTTGCACAGATAGGCAATCCGTCATGAAATGTATCATAATCGTTAAAATCTTGAAATATTCCCTGCGCTGTGGATTGGAAGGAAATAAGAAAAGAGTCTCTTGTCCTATTCAAAGCTCACTCAATAGGTTACACCCTTTCCCTTCGAAATTTGCTGCTCCCAAGAAAATCCTTTTTCTGTTCCGGACTTAAAGGATATAATTTGAAAAAAATCCAATTTTTTCTAATACAAACTGACAAAAAAAATTTTCTGACGAAATAATTAGTTAATTCAGGGTTTATAATTTGTTAAATAGGGGTTTTTGCCTTCATTTTCATTGGGTAAAGAGAAAAAATTCGTTAAACCGCGAAATTCGTTTAAAAGTGGTCCAACTGTATCTAAAATTTTAGTCCACTCTGCGGATTTAGAAATTCGCCAAATTTTTATCTTGATCAAATAATGTGTTTTTATCAAGCACGATGGTAAAGTATTTTCTTCCGTCGTTTTCTCTTTACAAATTCTAGTTTCACTTAATAAAAATTCAAAGGGAAAATACTATACGTATTCTAAAAAAAATTAACATAGATTCACACAATTAATTTAATCAATATTTAATCAAAATTGTGGGCGGTTTTCCAATTCTTTAAATAGTCTAAACATTATTAAAACAATCGTAACAGCTTTAGACAAAATTTATTACTTTTATTCATTTCACATACTTTTTACTCCTTGTCTTTTACACAATTACAAAGCTGAGAGAAACAAAATTTAATCTTTCTAAATTTCAAACAATTGCATTAGATTTTTAATTTTTTTAAGGGTAAAACATTTAATCGTGCATTTTATAATGTTTACATTGTTTTGTGACTTTATTCATCAGTTTGTTTATGTAACTTTTGAGTTATATAAAATTTAAATGATCAGTGATAGCAATATATTTTATCTAAGCTTCTTGAAACTTGGAAGTATAATAATATTTTTGTTGAGAATATATAATGAATTATATATAATTCGTATCAGACTAATCTTATATGTTAATAGAGCATATTTATACCATTAGAACGTTTTGCAATCATATTTTCTTTCTATTTTAGTGCTGTTTTGTGTAATTATTGTAATACTGTTACAAAAAAAATATTAAAGTATATTTACACTATAAACATCTTGCCATTTTTAAAATTATAAATATAATTGTTGCAAATATATATGAAATATCAACGGATATTCCCAAAATGAAACAGAAAAATATTTAATGCATTTAAAATTTTAGATGGGCTCGGAATTCATTGCTAGAAAAATGTTCGCATTTGAAAAGAAAATCTTTTGTAAGCTTTCGAAGCCAAAATTTACGAATCATAGGAAGTAGATTAGAAGTAAACATTTTTTTAAAAAAAATAATGACAACTTTTTAAAGAATAGCCAGTTTGACAAGTATGCTAATTATTTTTATTTATTAACATCTGATTTATGGAAATTATTATTTGACGCTTGCTGAGGTGAACCGGTGCCTTTACTATTAGAATCTTTCCTCCATCAACAGTTATTGTTAATTTAATTATATTTAAAGTGAATTAATCTGTTTGATGAAAGCGTGTTATAAATTCCCCCAAAAAGATTTAAACAAAAAAATTGGCTACTTTTTTTTATCTTCTTTATTAATTAAAAAAAATTATGTTTAATAAGTTTAAATGTTAAATTTCATTAAAATTAAGAATATATTCTGTTCTTTCTTCAAAAAATTCTCTTATCAACATTCCCTAAAAAAATCTTTCACGTTTTGTGAATGGACCCTCTATCTTATCCATCTTTTATTTTATTTTTAAAATATATATATATCTTTTTTTTAATCCATTTTCTCCAATTTATTTCTTGTTACACGTAGGCTGAAAATATTTGTTTTCGTCATACACGTTCCATGTTCGAAATTAATAGCTAATCAGACGATATTGCCGCGTTCTTCGTCTACCGTCTCAGCTTTTCACTTCACATAGTCAGATTTATTTCACCAAACGATAACGCTGTTATTAAAAATGATACTTTTTATACGGCTTCATTCACGGATAAAAAGATGGTTCATTATAAAAACTTTGGATTGAATTTTCTCATTCTAATCTTCTGATGAGATGTTCTTGATCAAATTGGCAACAACTTTCCTTTTTTTTTTTAGAGTTTCCGTTCTTTCTCTAATATAATTATGTTGATGTGAATTTTTTTAGTCGCTACGTAGCATGTTTTTCGTTTGAGGTATTTTATTAATTTCTGTACCTAATCTTCGATATCTTTAGTTATTAAATTAAACCAGCTTTTAAAGAATGGATATATTATGGCTTGTATTATATATTGTTCTGAATTTGAGAAGAGGTATCTTTAAAAAAATTAGAATAAAAAATTTAATGAGGAAAATATTATGAAACATGTGCTACGAATAAAAAGAAACTAATGAAATTTATTAAACATTTCTTTTTTGTTTTAAAGATTAAAGGCTTAATATCATAGTTAGAAAACATTTTATTACAGTTTCAGTCATTTTATTATTATTATTTTTTGTAACGTATATACATTTTATTTGAATATTTTTCTAAATATTTTGCTGCTAATATAGGAATAATAATAAAACATCGTTCCTGTTTTGAAATATGAATAGTAAAAACATTTTTTTTTTTTTTTTGCTTTGTATAAAATTTATTTTCCAAAATATTTAATAAGTTATATGCATCGAGAAAAATATTCCTTGAAAAAAAATTTTAATTCATAGAATTTATGATA
This sequence comes from Trichonephila clavata, assembly GCA_019973975.1. NCBI lineage: Eukaryota > Metazoa > Arthropoda > Arachnida > Araneae > Nephilidae > Trichonephila > Trichonephila clavata. The sequence continues at coordinate 161,540 of BMAO01027630.1, read as the reverse complement.
TTTATATTTACCAGTAATTAAGGAGCTATTATTTTAGATAACTGTGAATTGTACTGTATCTCTTCAAATTCCTGCTTTCACCAGTATACCAGTATAATTTCAAAAAAATGTCATTACAGTAATAAATTTCTCATATAATTGGTACTGGATTTAAGCAAAAATCATGCAAAATTAAGCAGTTTTTTTGGTCAAACGATTTTTTCACTGAAAATTTTTGAGTTCACCTTACAACGAAAACACATTTGTAGTAGGTTGCCATATGTAATCAGAAAAAAAAACATTCAAAATATATTCCTTTATGTTTAGTTAAAAATTGAGCTCATTTTGCAAAATTTTATCATTAGAATTTTATATATTTCTAAAAACAATGGTCACAACAACTTCTTCAAAAATTTGCTTAGATTTTTTTTAACATAATTTTGATTTTGGCTGGTTTCTAATTTGAATAAGAAAAATCGTCTGCTGTTATTTTCTATTTTCGGATAAAGATTATTCTATGTTGTTGATTAACAAACTATTATTTTAATTTTGTTAATTTTTTTGTGTTTAAAATTATTTCACCTAGATTACCATTAAACTAACATTATGCGCTAAAATATTTTAATTTAATATAATGTTCTTCAATTTTTATAAATTTTTTACGTAATAGTATGAAATTAATTCAAATAAGTTTTTTTTAAAAAAAAATTAAGGAAGGTTTAAAAATATTTTCCAAGTTTATTAAAATCTATAAGACTATATGTTTTGTTTTATTTAAAATTAATTAATCTAGTTATCTCTCTTAATAGTTTCTAAAATATTCAGATTTAAGTGCACAGGTTAGATTATATTCGTATGATATAATACCTCCATTAATATACTATTGTAATTTAAGCATAATATCAGATCATGCATAAATTAAACTGGGTTAATTAAACTTACATGTTAAACAATGATATAGTTGCACTAGGGTACACTTTTTTTGCAACAATCTGCTTATTCAAACTTTTCAGGAAATGATAAAGTACATTCAAAATATTCATCCCCAAATATAAATCTGTGTTTAAAAGTTATATATACATTAAAATTACATATAAACCACTTTTTCTCTGATTTAAACAAATATGATATGTTTAATAATTAAATGCAAATATTCCATTCATAGAATTATTAATTTAATTTCTCAGCCTCCAGAGAGAGAGAAAAAATTTTATTATTTTTCAGCTTTAGGTTTACATAATAAATGTATTTGCATTTTTTAAAATTATTTTATTTTTTAAAAGAAAATATCAAGAATAGAATGATTCTAAGATAATGAAATAGAGAGAGAAATTACAGTATCTTTTGGTACATAGATTATTCAAGGTCTTTAATTTAATTTAATATTATATTTTAAACTGTAATATATATATATTCATTTATTATTGAATTTTTGTTTAAAAAAAAAGAATTTAACCCCCTCCCCCTCAAATACAGCATCTTTTATTACACACACATATTGATTATTTAATTTTAAATTTTAAACTGGAATTAATTTATTCGTAATATACATTCTTTTATTATAGAATTTTCACTAAAAATAAATTATCATTTGACAGTAAAAATTCAATTATCATTAGAATTTTATTAAAATTTGATTCATTATCTTTCACCAATGAATCATTCTTATAAAAGCTATTATTTTTTTTGTTCCTAGCCATATAAAATATGTGATGGAACGATAATTTTCTTCTCATATTTTTTTTGTATTTTTTAAAGAAAGCTCCTGATTTTCCCGTTAACTTTTTTTAACACTTAAATATTCAATTCATTTTTTTTTTAAAGTTTGCTATTTATACACTATTCACGAACACTTTTTGAACTATCTCATTTTTTTTTTAACTTCCTTCCTCAATACGATTTTAATATTCGATTATATAAATTGAAAAGACTCAGTAAACATATTGATGTGCAATAAATATACATTAATGCTAATGCAAAAAAGTATCATCTCAACAACAAAAAAAAGTATCAGATCTTTTCATACCTTAATTTTTATCAGGTTCACTTTTTAAAAAATAGCGGATGAAAAAAAAAGGGGGGGGGGGTAAACGATAAAATAAAAAGAACAAAATATAGAACCGCAAATAGCGGAGTCTAGGGAAAAAGAATCCAAATAATCCCCAACTGTCGACTGGTAAGAAAGGAGTCAATATTTACCAGGTAATAGCGGCTAAAATAAATGTTTCGAATGGAACATTTTATGTGAAGGGAGAAAAATCTTCCCCTTCCAAACGATCGTGAATGACTGTTGCCACCACACGAGACATGAATAATTCTTCGCAGTAAAGCAAAGGAAGGTAGAAAGAAGAATAACTTCTCGGTTTTCCAGCCACTTGTTGGGTGATCAATAAAAACGTTTTATGTTCATGTTATCACAATTTCTTGTTTAAGCTTCCAATTCTGGCAAATCAGTCACGTAAAAAGGTGTCTTGATTTCTTGCTTGTTTAAAATTCTTTTTTTTTTAAAAATATTTTTAATGCAATTTACTTTTTTTTCTTTCTTTTATAAATTAAATTTCGTATGATCTTATTTTTAAGAGTTTTTAATCGTCGTTTGTTTGCTGTTTTGGTTTTCGAAATTGAGTCGGCTTAGGTAAATATTTGCTTAAAAGATCGCATTTTGAAATCAATTCAATTTTCTGCTTTCGTAGAAATTGTGATTTTGAAAATACTGTTTTCAAAAACAAACAAAAAATATGAAAACAAATCATATTTTCTTCTAAAAAAAAAGCAATGACATGATAAAAGAAAGAAATTGAAATTTGTATTAGAATAGATGTGTCTGCATTATATTTATCTTTTTTTATCTGAGATGTTTCCTCAAAGAACATTTAGCAACGTAATTTTGTTGCATTTGTAGTTTTTGTATCAATTCCATTATACTTACAAAAGGATATAATGTAAATATTTATGTAAGCTTATTATTTGCTAAAAGTTTTCGTACCAGCCAATCACTTTACCCCCCCCCCTCCTGTTTTTGAGAAAAAATTGTTTTTAATACTGTGGCCGCCTTTTGTAGTTTTTAATATGAAGTTTGTATTTGTATTGAAAGTTAAGCAAAAATAAAATCTGAATTTAAGCAAGAACAAATCTGAAATTTTATGTTGCAAATTCATGCAAAATTCACAGTATTTTTCCCATAGCTATAAACATTTTAATATCATTCAGAACGATGCTTATTTGTGAAAAATACTTCTCAATGTGAGTGAATACAAAAACAAAAGTATAGAAACATATGAAACTCAGATTTAATGCGATTACAGTTATTCTCAATAGACCTAGACGTGGACAGTTTGCGTGGGGAAAAAAACAAGCACATATCTCCCAGTTACTAAACATCATGCGACACTTGGATCACACATTAATATTATTAGTGGGTAAATTATGTTAAAAAATTAGATAAGAAGTTTTCAATAAAAAAGGCAATACTTTTTAAATTGCCTTTACAAGGATCTATTGTTGATATACTTCAAATGTTACTATAAGATATTTTTATCTAAGTGTGTTTGAGGAATAGGGTTCCACAAAAATACTTTCAAGTTCTAGGGGTTCCACGAACACGCCTTCTAGTTCTAGGGGTTTCGTGAGTTGAAAAGGTTTGAAAACCACTACCTTAATGAGAGAGAGAGAGAGAGAGAGAGAGAGAGAGAGAGAGATTGACATTAAAACCTTAACAAATCGCAGCCCAATTTGTGACTATTAGAAGAAGAATTTCGGCTGCCGCGGTTGAAAGATGTATTCACAATGAAAACTCGTGTGTAAGGAGAACGATTAGTTGCGTCCCATTAAACCGAGTACAAAGAAGACCGATTAAGCTGGGCCAGAGTCAAGGCGGATTGCATAGAGATCAGTGACGTAACGCACACCCCCGCATTGTTGGGGAGGGGCAGGTTTCTAGAGGCACTGATACATCAGTTGGTTCAGTCAGATAAAGACAACTCCTTTTTTTGTCTTTTGGAAAACTTTTATTACGGGACGACACGGAAAAACATATAAGATTAAAACTTAGGTTGTATTAATAGGGCAACAGATCCTTCAATTGCAGATTACAACTGTACAAAACGGTAGCTCACCTGCCACTGAGCTCTTAGACATAACAAAACAAAAATTTCGCAAAAATCATTGATTTTTTTTTTGTTTCTTAACTTTTGGAGGCTTGTGTGTGTATTAATTTTTTAAAGAAAAAAATATATTTATCATTCATATGCCCCAACTGCTGAGTGAGGGAATATTAACGTCGCACTGTTCAGCTATACAAAGGCTTTTGGTACGGACCTCGTCATTTTGAACAATGCTCAAGTGACGAGGACGACACCTGAGCTGGCACGCACCCACTCTCCTAACTACCAGCACCACAACAACGGGGAGACGTTTAAGCTTTCGACAAATTTAACGTGCATCGCTCCCCTACACATAGGGTCTTCAGTGGTACTGGGCTCGAACTCATGACACGCCAGCCATGATCCGATACCTTGACCACTTAGCTACTACGGCCATACAACGACTGCTGAGGATGGGCCCAAACCTTCTGAATTAGACGTTTCCAACCACATCTATTTGCTGCCAAACTTCGTTTTCCAGTTTAACCCCTTTAGATGTCAATTTTTTGGCCCAAAGTGTTCCAAAAAAAGGGCACATTTTTTTATTGCTTATATTTAAGTACAATACTTATATAAAACAGGATACGAAAATGGAAGAATTTATTTTAATTTTTTCAGTTGTAAAGCTTTCACACTATTTTTTATTTTATAATTGTGTGAAACGCAAACACCCCTAAATGTTTGCTTTTTGTAAATACACTCTGCAAGCTGCGAAGAATGTTTCATATATCCTAGAAAGAATTTCTCTCATACTTACAGAAAATTTCATATTCGTACCTCTTTTTCAAACGGTTGAGGATTTTGTGAGTGTGTGCATCAGTAGCTCACACAGGGGGGAGATGTAGTGTACTTGATTTTTTTCAATTTATTATAATCCTATGTATAAAGTACGAGAAATTTAATTAAGTATTTGTTTTAAAAATTAATTTTATTAATTAATGCTAATTATTTATTCAATAATTAATTTTTTCTTGTTTTTTGTTCCCTAAAGTCGGCAAAATCAAAAGAATATATTAAGTGGCGTATTGGAGTGTTGTACTAGAATAGTGAACTTTACACCGTGCCCCCCCCCCTCCCCCCTCAACCTTGAAAAAATTCTGTGTGCGCCACTGGTGTGCATACAATTCGAAGCATGGTGTAATACATTGCAATAGGGACGGAGATAATATCAACCTTTTTGAATTATCTTTCCATATTTCCAATTCTTCTCAAGCAACAAATTACGCATTGCCTCTTGCCAATCCCTGTTCTCTTTATCGAATATTTTCAAGAATTTATATTCCTGCCTTCAATGAAAAATTTCAACCCTCACCACAAAGAAAATACCGAATTAGAAGTATTTCAGTACCATGGACTGACTAACTGCATCTCTTAAAAACACTATCAGAAAAATCTCGCTATAAGAATTAAAAATATGTGCAATTCAAATATAAAAAGAATAAAATATCAGTGCCCGTACAACGTACGGGCAAACCGGTCGTAGCCAGCTTTCGTTAGCCCGAACGATGTATGGGCAAACCAGTTAAGGGGTTAAAGGATCCTCTCCACTCCTCTTCCACTGCATCTATCCGTCTATGTCTTCTTCCTCTTTTAGTGTTACATGGTCTGGCAAAAAAATTATAAATATATAAATCAGGCAATAATTTTCATTATTATTTATGCAAGAAAAACAAACATTCCCCCCTCACTCCAGATAGGAATTTTTAATTGATATATATTTTTTTTTCATCTCGTTTTAGCTTTTTTTTTTTTTTAATGCTGGATTATATTAAAAAATAAATAAAAAGGCTTACTCATATAAATAATTTTATTTATTTATTCCTTTACCTTTTTTTTTTAAATGCTGGATTATATTAAAAAAAGAAATAAAAAGGCTTACTTATATAAATAATTTTATTTATTTATTCCTTTACTTTTTTTTTTCTTCATATTTGCAATTCTAGAAATTGTTTGCTTAAATCTGTTTGCGTAAAATTGTTTTTATAAAAAGATTCCTACTTTTTCTTTTTCTTTGATTTTTTTACTGTATTTTGAAACATGTTTGTTATTAATTGAATAGATTTCTCATCCTTTGCATGGTCAACTTTTCTCTGATTTATTTTTATCATTTTGTTTAATCTTTTATTATTATCATTATTATTCTGTTTACGAGAGTATACAGGGCTTGATAATTTTTTTTTTTATAAAAACACTTCATTGCTTATTAATATTTATTTCTTAAATAAAGAGGGGGGAAAACTCAGTAAATATTATCGTTTGCAATTATTTCTTTTGAGTTGCCATTTTAAAAATTCATGAAAAATTTCTAAAAAAAATATAATACATTCAAAAATACCTGCAATTAATAAAAAAAACTTTTTAAAAAAATTATTATAAAGTTGTTTATTTTCAATATTTTTATAATTTAATATTATATTGTATCAAAATTTTGCTCGTTTGCTACAAAAAGTTTTCAAGAAAAGCAATTTATATAATTATGTCTAGTATATTTATTTTAAATCCAAATAGAAATGAAACATACTAAAATACTAAACACTTTTCGAGTTTTAAATTAGTTAAAGTTCGATGTAAATTCATTTATGAAATCTAATTTATTAATATAAATTGGTTCAATCTTTTTTGTTTTGTTATAATTACGGGAAGCGTTTTATAATTTATTAAAATGTGTTCTAAATGCTTTGTTATTTATCTCTGCACTAGTATTTTTTAAAAAATATATTGGTAAAAAATTCATAGAATTGAAACTTTCAACGGAAAAGTAAAAATTCATATAATTAATAAACATATAATTAGGTTTATCTTTCTTTTTTTTTTTTTTAGAAATTGACTTGTATTGTTTCATATAAGTTATGTCTCAAAATAATGCTCTATTAATGTTTTTTTTATTTGCAATATGAATGTTTTTCTAGACATTTTATTATTTAAATTACTGCCTAATTTTTGTTCATATCATAATAAAATGTAGCTAAAAGATTAAGAATCGTGTTTCATTGATCTTTTCGGTTCATGTTTATTAATATGTTGGCTTCTCTACAGTTGCCTAAGTATTATTATGTAGATTTATTTTCGAATTTTTTTATTTCCATTGGGACTGCGGATTATTATTCACCATTTGCAGACCTAGTACATTTCCCGGGGGTTAGTATCACTCTTTTAAGTGCGGCACCATACAGGTGGAATACCAATCTCGCCGCAACGTAATTTTGTCACCTAATTTCTTCCCCACAGGGAGGCACCTGAGCTTTAACGATGTAAAATGGTCCCAGGAAATTAATTTTGCCGAGGGCACCAAAGCGGCACTCGAGGAATCTTTACCATGCCGCATAATCATACGACAGGGTTTCTGTCGATTTTGTGCGTCACCGACTTGGGTCGTGGTCGAACCCGCAACTTTAGACTTACAAGGCCATCGACAAGCCAACTACACCACCCAGATGCACTGTCGAAAATGTACTGTTTTGCTTTTGTTTCAACAATAGTTTCGTACTATGATTATGGAGAGATAAATCGTTTTTCTTCAAAATTGTAGTATTATTTTGATTTTGGAAAACAAAGTAGTGTTTATTAACGTCGTTCTATAAAGCAACACGAGGGCCAGGGGCGTATCTAATAATAAGATTGCATCAGAAAACTCACTCCCGCCCGGTTCCAACCAATCATGGCTTTTGTTAGAAAGGAGTCCGCAACCTCCACCAGTATATAAACTTACGCTTTGGGAGCTCTCTCTTTGTCTCCGTGTACTAGTATAAAATATGTGTAACCGGCTGCAGAAGAGCTTGGTTTGTGTTTTGTGTCCGCTTCTTATGTTGGAACGCTAAAAGTTCAATGTTCAATAAACCGTATTTACTATTTCAAAAGACTGCCTCGCCAATACCTAAAACACCAATCACCTTAACTAATAATCTTATTAAGAAATCCCTTCCACTGGCCACGTCTTTACATTTATGTACATATTGTCGCGAAGATTGAAATAACCACATGCAGTGGCGCACACAAGGAGGGTGTCCTGAGGGTCCGGATACCCCCCAAAGCCCTTGGGTTTTTTCCGATTGATGATAATCCTAATATATATATATAACGTGAAATTTAATTAAGTACTTGTAATCAGCAATTTATTTTATTAATTAATGCTAATTTTTAATTCAATAATTTATTTTTTACTGTTTTTTTGTTAACAGAATCAGAAAAATCAATTGGTGTTGTCTTGAGGTATGATACGAGGTGGGGGACTTTCGACCTTGGACTCCCCCCCATTGAAAAATTTTTGTGTGCGCTACTGACCACATGGTTAGGCTTAACACTTATTTTTTAGAACATAGTCCCTTTAACTGGAGGGACTCAGCTTTTATATCCCTAGAAGAATATTCGAGAAATAACTGGGCATACGCGCACAAGAGCTGGCTCCCACTGCCTCTAATTTACATAAGTGAGAAAAAAATCTGAATAGTAAAGAAAGTTCTAGAATCAACCAGATCCAGAGCAATATAATAAATAATATTTTTAAATTAAATCTCTAGTCTTTGGATGAAAACGCACTGGCTCGGATTCGATTCAGCGATCGACAGATCTCCAGTCCAGTTTCTAACAACCGAGCTACGATGAATGATTGCACTTCTTCTTTTATACGGCAATGTATATAAACAGTATATATTCATATAATATCATGAAATATCCTGCAGTTTGGGGGGGGGGGTTGTGGCTAATGAATGTATATAAAACCTTCTCAAAAAAATATTATTTCATTTTTAGTAACATATAAATTGCCTTAAACATTGTTATCTCTCCAACTTATTTTGTTTTCGATTACTGAATTGTTATGGCATTTCAAACGGAAAACAATTGCGTCTCGTTTAGGAGACTGGAAGAGAATTAAAATTCTTTTTTTCCCTCTACATACAGTTAAATTCTGTTTGGTTTCTGCTTGTAAAGTTTTCAGGTTAATTTCCAGTCCTGCATGTCCCGGTCTTTATCTAAAGTCTTCAAAAGGTCTCTTCTTGGTCTTGGTCTTTTGAAATCCTTTGTATGTGCACAAGGAGCAGGTACCCTGATCTTTCTGAAGTGCTTTCTTTATTCTTTGTCTCTTGACTGCTTCTTTTAAGTATTTAAAGTTTCTTGACTTCAGACAGTTTATATTATTTTGTTGAGATTGTTTGCTAGGGAAAGATTCTTATGGTTTTCAATCTTCTGGGGGGAGGGGATCTCGGTTTCCTTGTATTATTCAAAGGTAGTTCATTTTTAACTGTATATTTCTTTCTTTTTTAAAAAAAAATTACATAAATTAGTTTTTTTGTCATATCTATTAAGTTCTTTAAGGGGATATGGTGAATTTATACAAAATTTGAAAGTTTTCGAAATTTGTTTGGTTGTCCTCTATGTATACGTAGTACTGTAACTTGAGTGTAAGTAATGTAGCACATTGTGAAAATATCAAAGCATATGGACGGTAGAAAAAAGCCTTAACAATTTAAATTAGAAAAACTAGTTTTCCTTCCCCCTTTTTTAAAAAAAGATAAATCAATTTAAAGTTTCTATTTATCATTGGGATGTTTTTTTTATAAAAATGAACATAAAAAGTATCCAACTGAAGGTCTTATAAACTCAGGGCTTTCAAATTTTGTGAGATTATAGAAAAATCAAAAAGAATAATTTGGGGTAAAAAAAAAACCAAATTTGATTCTTTGACTTTTTTTTGTCAATCGAATTGTAGTGAGGGAGTGAATATTAAAGCCGCATTTTTCAGCTACTTCGAGGGCTTTTGGTCTTACTCTCCCACTCCACACCATTAAAGGTTGAGATAAGACATGAATGAAATAAAAATAATTCAGAGACTATTGAGATAAGAAATGTCGAGTCTGGTAAAAAAAATACACCTGAACGTAAAACAACGCTCTGACACTTCACTTTCCTAACTTCTTCACCTCGCCAAAACATCTGGTTGAGATAATTTATGAGCATCAAGGGCGTAGCTACCACCCTATCGATGATACGGGCTCCAAGCTACAGGGGACCCCAACATATATAAGCAAAAAAAATCGAGAAATTTTAAAGGGGCCCAAAGAGGGCCCGCAATAAATTTTTGATACAGGGCCCAATCTGGACTAGCTACGACAGTAAACAAAACAAATAAAACATAACAAAAAATATTATTTTTTCTAGTCTACTATATAATATGTTTCTCAGGTGAATTGCTTTCTTTTTAATACGCTTTGATAAGTTTCACTTGTATGTAACGGAATCTTAGAACTCGATTTTTACCCACTTTAAAAGATCGGATTAATTCGAAATTTTGCACACTTGTCAAGGATCGATGACAATACAATAATTTCAAAATTTTGTTCCATTGTCCTTATCAGGATCGTCAGGAATAACGATAATCAGATTTGGCGACAATTCCATATACCACTTCCAGATTTGGAGACTTATTTTTTATTATTCGATAACATAAACACTCGTTTTCTTACGAGTGAGTTGTTAACCATTTGTACCATCAAAGGAATAAAAGGGTAAAAATTCAAAAAATCCACAAGATTCTTTAAAGTTTTTTTTTTTTCTTCTTATTTTTTATTCGCGTTTTGAAAACTTTTAAACGTGCAGTTCTCAATCATGTTCACGTAGCATTTTAGCTATCCGTGTACGGTTCATCTCTAGTGACTGTATCATTGAGGTTCAATCTCTAGTATCTGATCGCTCACAAGTTTTGAGGCAAGAGAGCATGAATGACATTTTACGTACAATCATCGCAACAAAGAGATCAAAAAAATTCGTCATTTCCTTTTCAAAAGTTACAGATCTTAACTCTCTATCGCGTTACCCCACGCTCTCGAAACCTTTTTCTGTTACATACTTATTTAATGAATTCTGAATTAAGCCTCTCCATTTGAAAAGAAAAGGCCCAAACTATGTGCGATCTTTCACAAAACTCCCTTCTCCCTTTTCTCTACCCCTGAATACTCCGGATTCTTCTGCACATTTTTTTCTCCCTCCACCCCGTCTTTCGGGTGGCCCGGGAGCACCGAAAAAAAATCAATGCAATTTTTTATAACGTTCTTTTTTTGTGTGCACCAATCACATTGATTGAACAGAACAGAAGGAGGTGTAGGGAAGGAAATGGTGGAAAAAAAAGAACAGTACCGCCGTGCATCCCCTTCCATTTTCCTTTTCGATTCGAAACCACTCGAAATTCCACGTTCAGGTGCACTTGGTCACGGCACCAATTCCCTTGGGGTTGAGGAAGTGGGGGTGTGCGTGCACGGGTGGCCGCACACGCGCACGAGAAAAACCCCTTGTTCGAATTTAACGACCCTCCCCCTTGCATGTATATATTCGCCCCTCATTCCAACTGGTTAATCTCCAGTGGTAGACTTTGTCTGGAGCAACGCAATTAGTCCCTGTTCCAAATCTCGGGCCCCGGTATTTTGCGAAAAGAGTAAATGGCCAATTAATGTAATTGCACTCGCTAAATGCTCTGATAAAGGTGGGAGCGGAAATTGGCTAAATTGGACGCGAGAAAATCGCGAAGAATTAGGGTGCAATGCGCCTCCCCCGTCCTCGAACTCCCCTGCATATCTTTTCCACCCCTCACACATGTATCCGGAATTTTCCGAATTCTGTGTTCAAACAATCTGTGCTGGAAAAAAAAAATTTTTCCCCTTTCTATCTCCCTTTTGTTGGGAAATATAGTATTTTAATTGAAGGGTGTTTTTGTTTTTGTAGGGGAGGTCACCCTGTTTTAAAAAGGGGGGGGGGAGTGTGCGTATTGTTGTTGCTGCGCCGATTAGTAAACCCAGTATTTGTGTTCATACTACTGTAAAATTCAAATTACCCGTTTTTAACTGGTTTCAGAGGACAGAAAATAAGAATAATAATTCAGAGGTATTTAAAAAAAACTAACTTTAAAATGGTTACACTGCCATCAAGCCCCCCCCCCCTAAAAAAATTTCTAATTTTTTTTTCACCCGTCCTTTGTTTAAAAATCTCTTTATTACACAATTTCGTCAGTATTCTTTTCACAACTTAATCTGCTATTCGAGCTCCCCCTGTAGGCTGGGTGGCCGTGGAAGCCTAGTGGTCAAGGTAACGGACTCGTGGCCGGTGTGTCATGAGTTCGAGCCTTGTACTGCTGAAGACCCGCCGTGTAGGGAAGTGATGCACGTTAAATCTTTCGACAGCTCAAACATCCTTCTGTTGGTGTTGTGTGGTAGTTAGCAGAAGGGGTGCCAGCTCAGGTGTCGTCCTCGTCACTTGACCATTGTTAAAAACTAGGAGATCTGTTGCCAAAAGCCCTCGAGCAGCTGACCAGTGCAGCGTTAATATTCACTCACTCCCCATGTAGGCTGTGATAGAGTAATAGTAATGGTTCCGGACTCGTGGTTGCTGTGTTATTTCGTCCTAGTGATACCCTTTGTGTAGAGGGTCAGATGCACATTATAGCTCAAAGTCCTGAGGTTGGCGTGGTGTGATAGTTTGGAGAGAGGATTCAGTCAGCTCAGGTGTCGTCTTTGTCACTTGACCATGGTTTAAAGTTAAAAGGTTGGTCGACAATAGCCCTCATGTCACAAATTCATGGCCGCAATGTCGCGGGGTAGAGTCCGGGGGCCCACTGAAGTTCCGCCGTATTGAAGGGGCAGATGCACATTAAATTTGTGGAGGTTCAACGTCCTCCCGTGGTGTGGTGTGGTAGTTAGGAGAGGGGTGCCAGTTCAAGTGTCATCCCCATCACTTGATCGTGGTTCAAAATTAAGAGGTCTGTCGCCAATAGCCCTCCTGCTGCTTTATAATGCGAGGTTAATATTCACTCCCTCACTCCCTTTATCTATTGAAATAACAAAAACGTACAACGCAATTTCATTGATACCTTTTATTTCTAGAGTTGAAATGGTAAGCAATATACAGAGGATTTTTGGATACCATAAAATATGTACAATCCTCATAAATCACAGCTGTCGCCTCCAGTAGCTTAGAGGTAGCATGTCGGTTCGTAAGCCTAAGGTTGCGGGTTCAACATGGGCTGAAATCGATAGAGATTTTCTGGATGCGAAAATCGTAGGCTAGCTTGTCATATGTTATGTGGCATGTAAAATATTCCTTAAATATCTACTTGGTTCTGTTGCTCTCGACAAAATTAAATCACGGGGATATTTAACATCTGACGAGAAATTGAATTAAAATTAATTCAAGCGTCAAAATTTGGTAGCGAGAGCCACCACTCAATCGTGCCACCATGAAATGCCTCTCACATTTGTAAATTTTTCCGTGTCTGCAAAGGGAAATATACCAAAAAAAGCCAATTGGAAAAGTAAATAAATCACGATTATTGTTATTATCACGATTATCTATTATTGCCATCAATAATAACAAAGTTAGTGATTAAAAAAAAACTAGGCATGTGAAAAGAGAATTTTTGGGGATGGTTTTGTCTCTACAATTATGGAACTGTGCTAAAATTTAGTTGCTCTATAAATTTGCGATACGAAAGTATTTTTTACGTATGCAAAGTTAGGCTTAACTTTTTTTTTTTAAAAAATCATTAAAATTTACATCCTAAATAATCTGGTGATTTTTTTTTTGTACCGAATTTTTTAAATCATTGTGTGTGAAAATTTAAATAATTCAATTGTTTTAAAAATTTGATAGTTGCTTAAAATTTATTATAAGTTATCTAAACTATGGAAATCTGTTTATGTGAAAGGGAACTTGTGAAGCATAGAATTAATTCCGTTTAGAAATTTATCATAAAGTAGACCATTGGCGTAATGTACAGGGTGGAGAGGCCCAGGATTCTAGGGCACCCAAAGCCTGACTGACGCACGCCAAGTAGGCAATTTTTTTGAGATCCGGCTTGGGGCCCCAAACCAGACTTTGTAGGAGGGTGAGCTGTTATTCTCTCCGTTACGTTACTGAAGTATAGGCATTGATCCCCCCCCCACTCCATTCCTGCAACTTTTCTAATTTTCGCTTTGATTGTGACTGAAAGGAGAGTTTTAACTATTCCTTGTAGATATATCATTACAAAATAGTTTTAAATAAAAATATTCGTCGCTTTTTATGTTGTTTTTTTTAAAAAAACTTATGCGTTAAACTGAATATTTAAAAAAATAAATTATAGTTTAAAAAAACTAAAAAACGCCCTTTTATAGTTAATCAAACTAAGTTGTAACTTAACCTTTCCATCGCCAAATCTGGAAATGTGATTTGAAATTAGTCAGTAGATGCGGGATGGGATCTGAAAATGGGAAATCGTTAATCATGATGATACTGATCAGGACAATGGAACAAAATTATTAAATTATTGTATTGTCATCTGTCCTGGAGAAGTGAGCAAAATTTCGAATGAATCTGACCTTTCAAAGTGGGTAAAAATTGAGTTCAAAGATTCCGTTACAAACAAGTGAAGCTTATAAAAGGGTGTTAAAAAAAACTCTTTAAAAATCTTTTGAGATTGAACTTTTTTTATGAATATTGATTAATCGTTTTTTATTATTATAAACGTCATATTTAGTAGCAAAACGAAGGCTATTGACCTCATCAGTGGCGCGCACAAGGGGTGTCCTCGAGTCTGGACGGAACCCCCTTAGACCTTGATTTTTTTATTGATTATAATCCTATGTATATAGTACCTAAAATTTTATTTTTAGTATTTATTATTAATAATTAATTTTATTAATTAATGTTAAATTATGGTTTTGTAATCCATTGTGAGATCCGGCTTATAGTACCCAAAACCTGACTTTAAAGGGCTGCCCTAATAGTCTCCGCTACATCACTGTATGCATGCATACACAATTTTAAGCATGGTGTGTATTATCAATGGGGACAGAGATAATATCTGCTCATTTAGAACACTTTCCATTTTCATTTCTTCTCAAGCAGCTAATTGCACATTGCCTTGCCAGTCAACGTTCTTTATCGAATATTTTCAAGAATCTAAATTCTTACCTTCAATGGAAAATTCCCACTTTCACCCCAAAGAAAATCCCGGATGAGAAGTATTTCAGTAACAAGGACAAACTGCGTATCTTAAAAACTCTAGCACCAATAATTTCACCATAAGAATTAAAAATATGTGCAAATCAAAGATAGAAAGAAGAAAATATCAGTGCCCGTACAGCGTACGGGCAAACCGGTTGTGGTCAGCTTTCGGTGGCCCGTGTAGTGTACGGGCAAACCTGTTAAGGGGTTAAAGAATGCAAATAAACGTAGTATCTTAATATTATGAAAAATTAACAAATTATGAAAATTGCTGTAGTTGTAAATGAGATATCACGGACTATCCATGCGTTGTTTGAAGTGTTTGTTCGATGAAGCGTTGATAAACTTTGAGATAATCAATGAAGAACTTTCTCTGAAAGTATTTTCATGCTATAAGGGTGGGCCACACTGTAAGCTGACATTTCACTGACACCATACCTCGTGACGGGAGAAAAAAAATAAGTAAATGAAAAAAAAAAAATGCAGAACTTGATCTCGAGCTCACGTAGCGGCAGGCAGACACCACCTCCATTCATCCGACAACCCCATCATGACGATACTCGAAGGTCGACGAACATTCTAATTGGTTTCGAACCCAAAAAAAAGTGCTGAACGAACCTGCAACCACCCCTTCACATAACACGACGACGCCACTAGAGAAACAGGTGCTTGCCACTCGGATTTTTTTTTTTCTGTCTTTCCTTTATGGTTTGGCACATAACCCCAACCGGGAAACAAGAAGTTTCACTTACTCAGCATTTGAAAGAAAAAAAAAAATCGTTTGGCATGAAGGGGAAGGGGGGGGGGAGGTCTCGAGGAATTCGAACGCCACCTGTCAAACCCGCGCTGCACGTACCAGCCCCGGGTTCGTGAGCAGAATTCGTAATGAGCCCACTGTGGGAGGTGGGTTTAATATTAAACCCGGGCGGAGATACGCCCTTGGATTTTATCGCCTCTGTGGTGGGTGTGGTCGAGTGGCCCCTGCCCGGACTATCCGGGCCCTAGTGCAGTCAAAAAGTCCGGGCATCAATCTCCGGGCGTCGAGGGAGAGTTACTTGTGATCTAGTGTAGTAGTACTTTGGAAAAGACTCGGAAAGGAAAATAAGGATGAGAAAGGGAAAAATTGGGGGTGAGAGGAAAATCACCTAGTTGTGTATAATAGTTCAACTTTTTAGCTAACCAATATGACATTGAAATAATCCAGAACTACACATGGTCAAAAAAAGTCAAGCTTTAAGTTTTAGCTCCTATGTGCGCTTGTAAAATGAGCCGGAAGGGGGGGGGATTAAATGGCATAGATTACGAGAAAAATACTTTAAAATATATTTTAACAAAAAATATTACGACAAAAAAAATTCAATTCAGTCTTTTTTCTCTACAATATGAAAATGTGATTTTAATATCTAGGATCACATAAGTGATTTTGTATCGGTATTGTAAAAAAAAAAAAAGTAAATAAAAATAAATCAAGTAAATAAGGACAGTTATTATACTGCAGTTAACTTTTTTACTGTAAATATTTTGACTGCAGCAATAGTCTATGAAAAAGTGGAAATTTTTTTTATTAAAATGTTTAGCTTTAATATCAGGGTTTAAATCATTTTCCTTTTGCACAACATAATTTCTGCCTCGAAAAATATCTTAAAATTATAAAAGAAGAACAAAATAAAATGGAATGAAAGAGAAATATTTTTGCACAGTGTATGTGTATGCTACACCCCTCTATTTTTTGGAATATTTCCTATATAAAACAGAACCAGTGATAGTTTCAACGATAAATTGTTTTTATGTGAAAAAATATAAAAGATGAGTTAATTATATTACCCATACCTTGAAAATTATATTGGCTGGGGGGGGGGGGGAGAGAAGGAAAAAAATGGGTACCAGGAAAAACTCAGGAAGTTGGTTTGCATTCAGAGACAGAGGAAAGTTTCAATCTTATGTTTTAACGTAAGAGAGAACGTCCTCCTTTTTTTCTTTTTTTTGGAGGGGGGGGGGGGTGAAATTCGACTTCTTCAAGAGCCCTCGACTTGAGGGCCATTGAAGATGGATTTAGTAATTCTGAACCTCAGTAAGGTGACGAGGAAAACACCTGATCTGTGTGTGTCATCCCACTCTCCAAACTTCCATGTCACACCAACGTAAGGACGTTGAACTCGTCAGATTTAACTTGTATTAGATCTTCATTCGTGAAACAGTACAATGTTTTGCTCAATGTGCGAAATTTAGAAGAAAATAATACAAGTTTCGTTAATACGAGATACATAGATATTTCTGCTGATAAGATATGAAAAATTAAGTTATTCATCAATTGTTAAGTTAATTAGTAAATTAACTAAGAGACACACAGGATGCTGGTTAAGATCAAAAAGGCACGCAAAATAGCATTTTTTAGAATGAATAATTATATATATATATTTTAAATCTCTGCTGAAATTTTTTTATATCTCTGGTTTTTTAATAAGGTTCAATTGGGAACAGTACAATAGACTAATAGCTAATAAAAAGGGACCAAGCATGATTGCTTGGTCCCTTTTTATCTCAGTCGCTAAATCTAAGTCATAGATTTTATTTTTTTAAATTAGTGTTGCCACTTCGCTGAATAATGAACTGCTAGCTGTGACCCTTGTAATTTTTGAATTATAGTTAAATGATGAGGACATCTTAATTAATACCTCATTTCTCCGAACTTCCACACCACTCCAAAGAGAAGACTTCGGATTTTATATAATGCGCAGAAGTGCCTAAAGCTACAATAACAGACAAGCCGAAGCCAGGTAATAGTCTTTGGTATAAGACTGGAATACATGCCTTCGGTATGATTAACATTTTTTACAGTGAAACATTAGAAATGCCCCCCCCCCCTCCATTTTTGAATAAAATAATATCTTAAGGATGATGGAAAATGGAGAGCAAAATCTTGTTGGCTTACATTTTGTGATTCCCCCCCCCCCCATAAATTTATTGGTAATTTCGCGTTTCCCACCCCACCCCCTTTTTTGTAAAATATAAATAAAATCAGTTGGAGAAAAGTGTTGATGAAAGATTTTTAAAAAGTAACACGGGGATATAAAGAGTTTCTTTCAAACCATTGAATTTCTTTGAAGCTATTTTTTTAAATAATAAAAATGATTTTTATGGGAATTCACAATTAGTGATTCTGATATATATTATTGTGATTTTAAGAGAATGGAACACTATTACATGATTTTTGATTAATCTAATTTAAATTACATTTTTTGTATAACTTATATGCTGATATAAAAGTGTTAACACAAAATATTGATATATTTATTGTTGCTTTGACTTTTATTTAATTATTAAGTAATTACGTTATAAAAGTTATTTAGTAGACGAATTATATACACACACGCGTCTTACTTTTAAGTATAAATAGAAATTTATAAATTCTCCACATAACATCATTCTTTCTTGTGAAAAAAAGAAAGAAAAAGGCGCAAGATTTGAAGTGATTAGGAAAAAATTTATGCGATCACTATTTTTAGTTAAAAGCTACTTCAGAAAAGTGCATAATAAATATGGCTGACAAAGTCGAACAAAAATTTTAGATAAAACTTATAACAGCTCTTGCTGTTAAAAAAATGCAGATTACTATAAATATTAGGTTTTATTTTTTTGTCTGCTAAATCCTTATATAAACAAGTTTATTTTAACTGCATTTTAATGTGCAAATAAACCTTGAGATTTTTGATTTTACAAAATGTGCTCCATTTGTTTTTTTATAGGTTCGACATTTTATTTATTTAGATTTTAATATTTTTAATAGTTTTCTTAGTATATTTATGTTTTTAAACAATAACTTTCCATTTAATTGCTCAAAAAAAATAATAACGTTTATACATTAATTGGTACATTCAATGTAAATATATATCTCTCTAAAAATATGAATTTAAAAAAAAAATAATTATTTGTTTGTTGGTTTTTCTTTTCTTTTCTTTTTTTTTATGTAAAAAAAATTTTTTTTTTAAGTTTTAATCCAATTACTTATATAGAGTTAGTGAATGTATCAGAAAAAATTAAAAAAATATTAGGTAATATTTTTTCCTTCTGAATCAATGTACCTAAATGATTTAAACTACTTAAATATCAAACCCAAGTGTTCTAACAAATTTTATTTAAAAATTATACTTGCATGGATACTTAAAAAAAAGCTATTAAGTTTTACAAATTAAATTCCATTTGTGTGATTAAATTACTTTGTTAAGATGATTTTAAAGCGAATAATTTTTTACGGTAGATAAAAATTTAAAACTTTTTTAAATTATCTGTCAAAAAATAATTCAATGTCAAAAATCCTGTAACATTCTTTTTTTAAATAAACAAGGACTACATTTATATTTATTATATATTTTTAATTGAAGCTATAACAAATAGTGCTCTTGAAAAAAAAAATACATAGGAAGAGATGACTTAAGTCACTTAATCTTGAAAAAACCAATATTTATTTTATTTTCAACTAAAATATGCAGCAGGTGTTTTTGAAAGATCATGAAGCATGTAGATGTTATCAAACCACGTGCTTACATTTCGCGTAACAAAATAATGAAGTTAGTAAAATAAGCAGCGTAATAATAAAAAGGATCATGTCCATTTTTTTTATGTATCGAAACAAAAAACATTGTTTTTGATGTGAAAGGTTATTAGTTAATACCAGAAAATTATTTAAAAATAATACATTTAGAAAAATAAAAGAAAGGTATTTGAAATTTCATTGAGTGTTAAAAAATATTGTTATTGAAGTATAATGTGGTAAATAAAAATAAAACCTTAGAATTTTTGGAATAAAAGTAATGACAGTGAGTATATTAGAAATTTCAAATGTAACTGGCGTTTAAAAAAAAAAACACTGCAATAATAAGGAAAATTTTAGGATAGAATATAACTATTAACATTTATCAAACTTGTTTTATGGTTTAAACTTACTGAAGGGGGATGAAATGTGTTTATAGAAATGTGAAAGAAGAAACTGTTTAATGATTTGTATAAAATAATATAAATCTTATCCTCTTGAATGTATTAATTGGAATTTAACTATTATTAACTGTATAAAATTGTAAACAGATTATTGAATTACATATATATATATATATATATATATACATACATATATATATATATATAGAGACAAAATTTTTCTACAAGAGAGAGATGAATAAACATTAATCAAAACTGAAAAAAAAAAAACTGAAATTGCAAGATAACCAGCAATCAATTTTAAAAGGGTGTATGAATATATATATATATATATCTAATGAAATATTTAAATAAAATTTATTTAAAAAATGGGCGGGCGATTTTGTTGTAAGAATTCATTTAAAAAAATTAAATGTCGAATTCGATGTTAATTTTTATAATTTTGTTCTTATTTCATTAGAAATAAATGGTATATTTTTTTTATCTCTACTCTAAATTGTTACAGGATTACTTTGTAAAGCATATAGTAAGTTATCCTTGAGAAAATTTTTAAATGTATTGAATTATTTTAGAATTGGCTCAGGGGATTTTCTTAGTTATTTTATGTTTTCGTACTCATATTTGAATTATAAAGTCCGTTATTCTCTTGGAAAAAGTTATCAAGAAAAGCTATTGCAAAAGCTTTTGTAAAATAAAATGAACGAAAAATATTTTACAGCGTAATTTTTTAAGGACTAAAAAATGAAAAATGTATAAGCAGCGTCAAAATATTCTTTTAATCACCAATTCAAGTGCGTGATCTTCAATTACGAATGAACAAAAAGTAGTGTTCACAAGAAAAAAAAATAATACGGAAAAATACACAATGTATAATTCTGCTTAATTTTCTATTATTTTAGAAGTTCTTAGAATTTTTGTTTTTAGGTGTATGTGTGTCTAATATTAAAACATTCGCATGAGTCTACAACTAAAAAAAAAGAAAAAAATTGGTCTACTATGAAAGCAGACGATAAAAGGGAGTAGTCCATTTACTGGGAAAGGGCGGAACCTTTTTTTTTCTTCAGAGGTTGACACACATTGCAAAAAAAATTAGCTTTTTTTTGCTATTCATGCTTTTTTGTCTCCATGTTAGTACATGACGTCTGAATACCAGTCAAAGACGACGGCATATTTCCCAGAAATATCTCTAAGAGGAATTCCATTTCGAATTTCTGTTATTTGTTGTAAATGTCAAAGTATGCTTCTGAATAGGTACTAATATATATCACAATAATGTTTCCCAGTATTTTATGTTGATTTGGATTTAACAAAATTTTCTTTTTAGCTACAATTAGTGCTTTATATTGTATGTATATACACTACATAGATATAGTTTGCTCGAATTTAGATGGCGTCATATTATTAGCTTATCAGCTTTGGTGACAGATTTTGGAATTTAGAACAATGATCAAAAACTGGGATGGCACCTGCGTTATTTATATTCTAATACTGCCGATTAGATATATCATACATCATTAAATGTGACAAATTAGTGATAATTATTATTTTAAATTTAAAGGGAGTTTTTTTTTATCATTTTGTGAAAATTGTTAAAATTTTCAATGCTTGAAATGCTTAAGAAATAATTATTCATATTTCATATTTTATTTTAACGAGAGAACGAAACATTACCTAAAAATCTCGTATTGTGTTTGCCAAATTTGTAATTAATTGAACATTTGCATTTCATCTTAAGGTATTTTGACTGCGTTCGGAACTGTGCTTTTGTAAAAGTGTATAAATTAATATATTTTTTTTATATTAGAATAAACATATAAAATTGTTTTAAGAATATTATTGCAGAAAAATTATTTAAAAATGAAATATTTTTGACAAAAAATGAAGTAAAAAATGGCATACTTTTAAAACATTCTCCTTCTAAGGAAAATGCTTTTTTAATAATATTTTACCTGTGCATAGATAAGACTTGTACAGAGGCTGAACTAGGATTTTAAAAATGTATAAATTTGAAATAGATTTATTCTAATTTTAATATATCAAAGTAGGGAAATTTTGATAAAAAACACCGGTAATATATTACTTTGACTGATTGTAACTCTAAAAATAATGGGAATTTTTCAAAAATCCTAGTTCAGGCTCTGTATCGAAGTCCTAGCTCCATAAAGTCAAAGCATTATTTTTTTGGAACATTTTCCTTAGATGGAAAATTTTTAACAATATGTAATTTTTCCTTCATTTTTTAAATCTAAATAATTTTTTCTTGTAATAATATTCATAAAACAATTTTTTATATATATTTTAAATCGACTGATACTGAATAAAAAAAAATATTTCGTTATGCACTTTTGTGAATTTATGGTTCCTAATGGAGCCAATAATAACCATAAATAATAAGAAATTTTTTTGTAAACTCTGTGGCAAAATTAAAAGAAAAAAATTATTTTATACAGTTTTATTTTTACTGAAGCAAAATTAAAAGAAAAAGAAATTATTTTATCAAGTTTTATTTTTACTGACATAAAAAGCTATGCATTTTCAATTGTTTATGTTAATACAAGCTGTACGCTCTGGATTTATCTTCTTAATTTTTGAATTTTTTTATCTTGTCTTTATTTTTGACATTTTTAATTAAAAAAAATAAATGTGGAAATATCATAATAGTTTTGTATATGTATTAAGCTTTATTTTTATTTTATTTATTTTCTATGTATATTTCAATTATTGTTACAATGTATAAGAAGTATTCCATATCATATCAGGTTTATTACATTGTAAACTTTTATAAATAAACTTTATATATCTTCTAAAATGCTACAAAATCCATTTTAACTTATTATTTTATTTTATTCCTGTTATTCACTAAATTGAAATATCATTTATAGTTTGTAAATTTTTTTAAACAATTCAGTTAAAACATCAAAGGAAGAGTTTATTTATTTTTTTAATCTTAATAGAATTTTTAAGGAAAGCAAATATTATCGTCCACAAAATATATAAAGAAAAGTAATTCTGTTGAAATATTCCATAAATATATTTTTATTTAATCATTCTGTAATCGTAATGGTTAACATTTTAATCATTCCGAAGTGTTCGTAATAATTCAAATTAATTTATGGCTTGCTATTTTCTTTAAGAACAGAGAAACAACTTTAGTTTTAAACTGTTAGATATAAGTACTTTTATTTATTTTTATTCCGTAAACTAAAGCAACAATAAATAAACGAAGGTCATTAGCTATTCTTAGCAGTTAAAAATTAGGAAAGTAATTAAATAAAAATGAAAAGCAGGAGGTTATCTAAACCGTTATTAAAATCATAATATTTGTCTCTGCATAAAAACACGGTCACGTGCACTCAATTTAATTTATACGCCAAACGATTCAGTTATTAAAGTGCTTGTAAAGAATTATTCTCCCCTTAATTTGTTTATTACACCGACTGTCGTTTAATAAATAAATTTTCCTTCCGGAAATTTATTTTAAGAGTAACCGATGTTAAATACATAAACTTTTTAAAATGTCTCAGCCAGTTTAAGTAGTTTCACTGGCAATTAGCTGGGGTTTATTTTCGCCGTTTGGAGGTGACTCAATTGCTTGGAAATTCATGCTAAGGATTAGTTTTAAATTAATGCTTTTAATACCTTTTAACAATTAATAGATTTTTATTGTGTTATTTCAATTAATATGATATTAGATTGTAGAGTAATTTTGTTAGTAGTTAGCAATTAATTATTTTGATAACTTTTTTAGAAATTATTTTAATTTATTGTTGACTAGGAAACTTAATTTATTATTACGGATGCACATCTTCACAATTTAATTATTTTTTTTAAATGTTTAATTACTAATTAGTAAAGTTGAATATTCAACATTGTTTGTGAATATTTAGGCATATAATTTAACTGAATTATAAAATTGAATTCATCTTTTTCAAATTTTATTAGAGGAGGGTACTTATAATGTAATTTTATATTACACCAACTAAATAAAATTTTTGTTTAATTTTAGATTTAACGATTAAACTTTTTTGATTGAATACATAATTTGAAAGCAACCTAAAATGTTTTACTCAAATTCTTTGCAAAATTAAGACTCTACCATGACGAATTCAATTGTAATTTAAACAATATTATCATTTATTTAATTTAAACAATATTATCGTTTTTTTATCAGAATTTAAACGTTTAGTTTTTATTTAACGCTTACATTACAGTTTTAATTAATCACAATATTACAGCATTTAAAAAAAACAGAGAGCACACAGTATAAAAATAATAGTGCAAAAGAACAATTAAATTATTTAATTAGGTAGTTTAAAATATCATAAAATAATTACATTCCTTGACTGTTAACACTGATAAAAAGAAGTATATGAAGTCTTACAGTTTTTACTTTATATTATTTAATTTTATCTTTAATGCTGAGGATCCATTACATTATATCTGTTTGTTATGCTATTTTTGTCAATATTTTTCGTTTATTCATTTAAATCGCTCGTTTTCTTTTCATACTAATCAAATTTGATAAAGATTTATTTATGCTAATAAAAAGTACTTTATAATTTATTTAAAGCTTTAAAAATGATTTTTATTTATTAAGATTATTCACAAAAGTTTATGTTGCATTATTTTCGTATAAAAATGCATCTGGCACAATTTTTTTCAATAAATCGATTTTAAACTGTTCTAAAAGGTAGAAAACTTGATTTTAGAGAATTCTAAAAAGTAAAAAATAACAAGAATATAACTATAATTTTCGTTTTGCTTTAATGTTTGATGATGAGAGTAATTCAAAAAGAAAAAGAAAAATTTATGGAGAAAAACAGGCTGCTGCAAGAAAAAAAAACGATGTGATTTGTTATTAATAAAAATAAAAACTTATTGTAAAAACATTAGTCTTATATACAATGAAAAATTAGCTATTTTGACCTAATAGAAAATAAAGTATTTGTTTGTTTAGTAAATAAAAAACGGAAATTCTGTTTAACTTTAATAAAAAACTGAAATGAAGTGATATATGTTTTGATAGGTAATTTTGGTAATTTTTTGTAATTTTGGTAGACTTTGTAATTTTTTATAGTTTGTGTTTTATCTAATAAAAATTGGAAGATTTTTAAAATAAATTATCTTAAATATATTCCTAATAATAATGATTCGTTTTCATTGATTATAACATATATCTAAGGCCGATTATGACATATATCTAAGGCCATATAATATTAAAAATTATTTAATAATCTATATTTTAGGCCATTTTAATCCTTATATTTTAAAAACTAGAATAACTTAGATATATATTGCTTTTCATTCCTCTCGAGTTGGATTATTTTTTTCTTCTATTGATTATCTAGTATTTAGTTTTTTTTTTCTTTATGGATAAATACAACTTCTGGTTTTTTTAAATTTCTATAGCACTTGTTAAAACAAACATTTCTGTTTCTTAAACATCTTGAATTTATTTAAAATAATACATTTTAATTAAAAGCAAACGAATTCATTTATTTATGTTTTCGCAAAAGTCTTTTGAAAACAAAGCAAATATAGAAAATCTTTAAAAAGAAAAATAAGAATTAAAAAAAGTTAAATGTTTAGTAGCTTTTAAAAAGTTATTATTGTTTTCGCTAAATGCTTGGTAAATGCTGAAATTTACCTATAATATTCCATGTCAGGTCTTTAATTTTTTTAGCTATTGTTTGATTTTATAAATACATCTTTTTTTTTCATTAAGAAAAAAAAAACATTCTTATCAGTCAACTTTCAAAAGATTAATTTTCCTCTTTCACTAATTATATTTCAATGTGCAAAAAATAAATTCTTACGCTGATTTATCAAGAGTATAAAAGAAATATTTTACATTTTTTTTTGTTTGGTCATTTTTGTTGCTGAAAAATTATAAAATGTGTATACATTAAACTACTGATTTTATTGTGTCATATCCGAACAAAATAATTTAAATAAAAAGAATTGCAAAAGAAAAACTAATTACTTTCAAAAACAAATAAACATATAAAAAAAATTTTTTTAAGATAAAGTTTGTTTCATAATATTTACTTAAAATCTCTCTCTATTAAAAAGCCTTAATTATTTACTTTCCCCCTTTTCTTTTTTAATGTGAGCTTGGGTTATTATATATAAATCAAAATCTTTTCAAAATCACCTCCCCCTCTCCCTTTTTTCCCTCACAAATTGATTGTAAACTTTCAATGAATGAAAGAGAGAGAGAGAGAAAAAATAGAAATTAGAACAATAAACATTTCCCGCCTTTCGCCATTTTGCACCGGAAAAAAAGATTCTAAAATAAAAATTTAATCATCCTACCGCTGAGTATAATTAAAACAATGCTACCCCCTCCCCCCTTTCATGGACTAGCCATTTTAACACATTTGATGGAATTTTATTCCGGGATTTAAAATTTAAACCCTTTTATTGAGTTTATAAACCTGTCACAGACAAGTAACTCTTTCTGTGCCCATAAATATTTCATTGTCAAGTGCAATTGTGAAAGTATTAAACCTTACTTCCATGCACCATTCTAAACGCTTGTTCCGTCTCTCTTGCTTTTTTTTTATTCGCATAGATCATTCATCTCACTTTACCCCACCTGCTTATTTTTTACTTTTATTTTATTCACTTTCTATTGCATTTTATTCGTCGCAGAATAAAAATAGAGAGAAAAAGTAAAAATAATCGTCTGCGTATACTTTTCTTTTTCTTCGCGTCGCGTTCTTCGTTTTGGGGCTTGTATTTTTCGATTTGACGTGTTTATTCTTAAACTATTTTTAAATTACTTGTGGCATCAACGTTTTGTTTCCTTTTCTTTGCTAATGGTCGAAAGAGTTATAGATGTTGCAGTTTGCTCATTTTCTTTTAAATTGTTTCTTCTTTTTTTTTTCCCATTTCGCTGACTGTAAATAAAAAGCTAATGTTTAATTTAATTTGTTTCAAATTATACATTTTTAAAAAAATTCGGAATATAAAGTATGTAAAATTGTTGTAGTATAAAAATTTCAAAAAATTAAAAAATTTTTACTTAAAAACGAAGATGATTTCTCTTATTGTTTCCAATTTTATTGTATCAAATTTTATCACTAAATTCTACATCTAAAAATATTGAAGAATTCTGTAAAGTTATTTTTGCATTATATTTCGTGTAAATCATGTTCATTAATTCACTAGTTTCAGTCGAGGTTTTGTTTTGTACTTTCCATTGGAACATTCTTATTGAATTAATTTCGATAAATATTTATTTTTAAAATGTAATAAATATTTATTACTCAAGAGTGAACTGTCTGATAAATATATATGTCTATGAAAAATAGATAATATAAACGTCTAATAAGATTCTGAAATTTTATTAATGTTAAGCTTGATTTGTATCTTATTGTGTTTATTGAGATATATATAAACATTCTTTTATTTTAAAAAGAAACCAAAAAAAAAAAAAAACGTGTGTTATTTATTATGAAAGGAAATTTTAGCATGAGAAAAATTAAAATATGTACTTTGTTAATATGTTTCTGTGTGTATAAGAATTTAAGTGTTTATGTTTAATAAACGATGTAGGAGAACACATTTTTTTTACTTTTTAAATATAGAATGATCCCCCCCCCCTTTTTTTTTAAACAGCGTGTTAAGCTTTTCGTGTGTCACTCAAAAGAGAAAAAGTTTTTTTTTTTTTTTTTTTTTTTTTTTACAGTTGAATGTATGAAATAAAGTTAATGCATTAAATAATTAAGAATATAACAATTCTGGAAAAAATTTTGACAATTTTACATACTTTTCTGAACATTGTTAGTTTCTTTCTTTTTGCTGGCGCTAATCTTGCTAAGTAGGCTTTATTGGTGACAACACGCAATATATACTCGTAAAAAATGGAGAAAATGAAAGTCCTCATTGGTTTTTCATCTAGATTTAATGAAAAAGACGTTACCGTTGAGAAAAGACCCATACTTGTTTTGAAAATTGATGGTAAAAGGTTACCAGAGGGAATATTCCGTTTGGCGTCGGTTGCATCATTTTTGGCGATTTTAACGCTTACCCCGGGGAAATGGAAAAGTACTAAAATAGCAATTTTAACCTAAACAATTTTAATACCTCATCCTTTCCCTAATATACTATTTAATTTTAAATTATTGATTTTAAAAATGCTTTTTTCCCCAAAAATTTAAAATAAAATTACTAATTAAACTGATATTTACAAAAAAAATCATACGATGCTCTTTCGATCACTTTGCGATCAACAATTAAAGCACACTAATGTAATCCCTTCTTTAATTATTTAAACTAAACAAAAAGTTATTTATTCGCTGCAATGAGTGTATCCATTATCAATCAAAAAGAAGCTTTTATCTATTTATTTATTTTTAAAAAATTAACAATAAAAGTATTTTTTTTTTCTTAATTCGAGTTCTTGTTTCTGTAATTTTCAGTCGAAATAGCTACGATTATTCGATGATAAACAGCCATTTTGAAAGCCCATAAGTAATTGCTTTTAACTCAGGTAAACAATTGATTTATTAGAAAGGAAACAGGCGATATTGATTTTGTTCATAAGTCGCATACATACCGAGAGAAAACATTTCCCCGAAGAATTATTGCATTCGCAAATTCATTGATTTTCTTGACTTATTCCAAAAGCAACTCCTATTATAATTAGGTTAATGCTTCTTAACAACTGTTGAATGATTTTGCTTATTGTAAAATGAAATCATGTTTCATAAATCTTATTTGTTGCATAATCTATTCGGTTTTAATTTTAACTTACTTCTGGTGTATGTCAGCGGCATGTTCTTTCAAATGCGCGTGTAGAGATATATTTAGAGGTTTTGTGGAATTATTTTTATAGTATATACGCAGACGATTAGTGTAATTTGTTTTCTTTAAAATGAAAAGGAAGAAACGTAATTGTTTTTCATGAAATGAATGTTTTTTTTTAAAAAAAAATAATGATTTAGAATTGATTAATTTTTCTGGACCGGCAGTTTTTTTGGCGTTTTGCCAAAATCATCCGTGTTTTTGTTATTGAATGTATTTTGCCGGGATTTGTGAATAAGGATTCAAAATGGAAAATGCAATTTGGGAAGCTTAATCTTTTACTTCCGTTTTAATGTGGCAGTTATGTTTTTGTGCAGTATGTTGTGCCTAAGGGCATTCAAAATAAATTATATCTCAATTTAAACATACTTCTATTTCCAGAATTTCTTTTTGTTTCGTTAACGTTACGAAATTTTAAACTTGTTGAAGCGATAAATGTTTCTTATGCTCTTCTTTTTCTTGTGAAAGTTTTTTTTCCCCGCGATGTCTGTATGGATCATTTTGCGAATTATATTTTAAAATTTTTGTTTTAGTAATTCAATTGTTAGTTTGTAATGTTGTTAATAGATTTCTGCTAGTTTTATTTTTGGCACTTTTTAGTAATTGTTTTTTTTTTAACTAATAAATCGATACGCTTTTCAGTTATTGCTTTTCTCCAGTGGGGTTTGGAGGTTCTACTCCCCTCTCCCTAGACAAAACAGATTTTTAATTTTTACCAAACAGATTACCCCTCAACGGTTTCTACTTCGTGTTTTTTAGAATATATAATCTCCCTCCTCATAAGAAAGGTCTGTGCACACTATTGGTGGTATTGATTATTTGGAAGCTCTTGTGTCTTTTTTCGATTGTTACACTAATGCTCTCCAATATCCTTTAATAAATTGTTCTAAAATAAATTTCTTTCTCTAGTTTTCTAGTCTTCTTGTTAAGATTACTTCAATATTTTACCTTTTTCCAAAACAAAAAAAAAATCACTAATTATATACAAATACCTAATATTTGTATATAATTAGTGAAACAAAAAAGCATTCTGAAAATATGATAGAACTCACAGTTCTTGAAAATGGTTACTACGCTAAATTTATGATGGTGCTTTTTTCGTCTTTATCAGTATTCATCTCCGTTTTGGATTTTATGTTATTTATTATATTTTTGTGTCACACACAGTTTATTCCACAATAATTATATTTCATGGTGATTTTTGGTATAATATTTTCTATGAACCAAAACTCTAACTTTTTTGTAGTACGCTTAACGATTGAAGAGTTTCTCCGGTTTTCATATTTCTTTACCAATACAATTTAACTTTGATATAGCTCTAGAATTATTTTAAGGCTTTGTGATACAATTGTTTATAGTTAAGATTATGCTTTTGTTTCATTCTGTTAGTTAGGAATAGTTTTTAGTTTTCGAAATGACAGGCAATTCTGCATCATATGTTTGTTGTTTCTTGTAAATAATATTTAAATTTCTAATTATTAGCTTTTTTCTGGACAATTTTATTCTGCTGTTACAAATATTCTTTTTATTTTTTATCTACTATTCGAAAGCCAGAACACGATAAATTTCATCCATTCTTTCTGACCTATTCCACTGTCCGTCATTCCCTACCACCCCTATTTCCGGCAAATGGACATCGTCCATGCGAAACTACCCAAAAGCTTCGCCCCCAAACGACTCTTAACTGTAACCGGCAACATCGATCTTCTCCCGTACACGAAATAGACATACATCCCACAGGCCAAAGGCCCAACTACTCGCATTATTATTTTTTTCCCTTCTTGTTCGGTACATACCCACATTCCAAACAGGCTGTTCCTTTCGCACAAAAACAAAAAAGGATTCTAATGAATGGGGGGAGGGGGCCTTTACCCCTAATGGGCACTCCAGGGCTAAAACGGAAGAGAAACTCGGGCAGGCCTAATCTCGCACCACCCCCTAATAACATCATCATCATTTTCGGTGCACGACACTAACACATGCATTCACGTTAACCATTCACTACTCATCGATCGCTGTGTGTGTGTGTGTGTATGCCCTAGGCATGCATGCATGCATCCATGCATTCGAAGCCCCCCTACATACATACATACATGTATGCTGCCATGCATCCTAGCTACAATACCTTGCCTCTTCTACTAGGGCCGAGTCGGCGGACTGTGGCAGAAAAGCCTTTTCCTCCTCTAAGATTCCTCGCAGCTCTTTCCAGTTAGCAGGCGATTTTGCTCCACCCTCCCCTTCCCCGCTCGACCACCCCCGTTTCCATCAGTTCTCCACTTCCTTCTCGTGGGTGGAGTGCGGAGGGGCCATCCTCATAGTGCGCCCGGGGGACGTTTGACCTAAATTCCTGTGATGGGTAGGTCTGGATTTAGATGTGGAGACCCCGTCGAAGCAGCTTTTGGAAAAGGATTGGGATGTATGGAACATTATGTCTGGGTTGGAACAGCTTTGTGCTCCAAATGAGAGAAATATTACATTTTGGAGGGGTTTAACAGTAATGAAGTAGCGCTGTTTACAATGGCAGAGTCTGATACATTGTTATTCTCAGTTAGAACATAATAATCCTATGTAAAATAAGTTGTTAACTTCTTGTATGTTTATAGACTGATAAATGAGCGTCCAAAAGAAAACCCGCTACAAAAAAAATTGTTACTTTTATATGTGTGGATAATTCGTGAGAGACTTAATGTTAACAGATAGATTTATATCTAGCAACAAAAGATTCTATTTTTTCCTCTTTTGAATAAAAATACGTTGCATCTTTTACCTCCGAAATAAAATTTTTCATTAAAAAAAATCCTTTGTGATTAAATTAGTTTTGAAAAGATAAGAATAAATAATAATAAATATAATATATTTATATAGAAACTTTTCGAATTTTCATTCTTTTTCTTTTTTTGACCTATGTAACGAATTTTAGATTGGATATAAGGAAACTGGTTACGACTTCGTGTCTTTTTTAGAGTTTACTGGCGTCATTATTGTTGTATTTAGAACATAGCTTTTCACACTATATCCTTTACAAAAATGTAACTATCTAAAATACGAACATTATGAGTTACTTTAATAGCAATTTATCACTCAAATCAGTACTAGCTGAAAAAAATATCTGATATAAAACTTACAATATTTTCTGCTACGTCTCGTTGGTTAGCTTGTGGCAAGTCTTCAGAAACGCTTTGTGGCTCCATCTATGAATCAGATTTGGAATATTAACATTTAAATCGAATTTGGAATGCTAATACATAACATGACATGAAAGTAACATACACCACACCAAATTCTCTTATCCAAATTCTATGTTAATCCTCATTACTCATTCGGATTTTTATAAAATAATTTGTGTACTCGGTAAATTATTCGTTATATTAAGAAAGAAACTCAGTATTATAAAATTTTACTCTAAATTTTAGCTTTGTATTAAAAGTTAGCAAAATTAAGCTTCATATCAAAGGAGAACATGCATGAGTTTCACATTAAAATTTAGCATAGTGTTATTTCTGTGCTAAATTTTTATCATTTTCTTTTCAAAAAAAAAAAAATTAATAAATAAATAAAAAATTAGGATTCCTAATGAAACTCACGTTAACATACTAGCACGTACCGCATGATAAAATATACCAAGTTCGTTCACTTGGGGAGCCTGGGAGTCTAATGGGCTTATGGAGAGTAGTTAGGATAAACTAGACAGGATAATAGGTAGTTAGGATAATGGAAGTAGTCAAGATAATGGATAACGAGGTATAGTTAAGAAGTTTCTGAATATATGGCTTAATATATTCTAGAAATTGTAAACGTTTTTGTTCCTTAATTACTGGTACTTATATAATTTTAAAAATTATCTCTATAGTGATGGTGAAAATTCTCTTTGCAGTTTAGACTATCTGATTGCAGCGTTGCTGAACTTTTTTTTTCTACTTTTAATAGAGCAATCATTTTGACTA
Organism: Trichonephila clavata; assembly: GCA_019973975.1. NCBI lineage: Eukaryota > Metazoa > Arthropoda > Arachnida > Araneae > Nephilidae > Trichonephila > Trichonephila clavata. The sequence continues at coordinate 128,761 of BMAO01027630.1, read as the reverse complement.
TGTAACAAATTGATATAGCGAAAATTATGTAAATATAGATATATTGACTAAAATTAAAGAAACTTTTAATGTACTACAGATATATTATTTTATTTATTGATCTCTTGGAAATTTATCTCTTCTTACTGCTTCAAATAATCTTAATTGAAATCGTAATGTTTTGATAAAAAGGCTTTGTTTTCTTAAATATATTTTTCTCGTATACTTTTTCCACAAATTTTGTTGACTTAATTGAACTATTGTTTTTTTTTTCAGTTACAGTTACAGTTTTTTGAGGGATATGAAGCAACTAAGGCTATTAACCCCTGTTGTTTTTTGACTTCCCTTAGATTATCTTTAAGCTGTATTAAAGGTTGTTGTTAATTTTTCTGTTGGAAGTATCGTTGCACAGATGAAAATTTAAAAAATCTATGTTGTATAAATAAATTCTGTTTCCTGAGAATAAGTGTCCCAGCCAAAGGAAGATGTTCAAAAAATCGAAACTATTCTAAATTTGTTTTTAAAAAAATTTTCTTCGCCATATTTGAGAAAATTATGGCATCGCTTGAATTGAAAATATTTAAAATAATTTTTTTTTAGAAGATCGAGAGTTTATTTATTTTTAATTATGGAATCAAATATTATTGAAAGAAATAGGTATATATGCTTTTAGGTGATATTGGAATGAATATTGTACACTTATTATTGTTTAAATAACTATCAGTAAGAAATACTTAGAACTTGCGAAAAAAATGATAAATGTTTTTTGCCAAGCTTCTCTTGCCGAACTTAATATTCAAATCACTTTTGTCAAAATATCAGTAAAAGTCCCCTGTTAGTCTGAGAAGGAGTTTTATTAATTAAAAATAAATCTTAAAGTTTAGATTGAATTTTATATCGGACACAAAACTAAAGAAAATATTCTCTCTGAGCACATTTACTTCTTCACTAATTAGACATGTGTTTGCGCATGCGCATATCTTAGGAAATATATTCTAATAAAAAAGTACATGATAGTTTTTAGTATGAAATCAAAAACTATATTCTATTCGAAATGTTTAAAAATATTTTCAAGAATAGCAGAAAATGAAGAAATTAAGTATTTTATCCAACCTTCTACCTTTTATTTATTTATTTTTTCAAACGAGTTACGTGCTTTGCATTTTTAAAAAAAACTCCTGCGAAATTTGACTGCCGATGTTGCATGATATAACTCTTCTTGAACGACCTGTTAAACATAAAATAATTTTAGGTAACAAATTATATTTTATCGGGGTGTCGGCAAGTTTCTTTTTTTTTTTTTAAGTGTGCTTGTTTGGAGTGTGGAACGCTGTAGTTTTAAGCATATTTATTGGATTTTTATAGATATTTTGAATAAATTCATAACTATTTTTTGACTGTTATAAATATGAAATAATTTAATACATTAATATGCTATTCCGGATGCCTACTTCTTCTAAAGCAATTCAAAAATGAAATCAAATAATTCATGCATTTCTATAATAAATAAATTTTCGAATTTTTGCTTAGTTAAACGAAAAGTAAAACATCGATTCTCGAAAATCTCTATAAATAAGGATGATTTATTATTATTATTATTTTAATATATGTATATATACCGTATTTATTCGAATCTAGGCCGCACTTTTTTTTTTCCAACGTTAATGCTACTGAAAATCGGGAGCGGCTTAGAATCAGCGGAAAAATTCGCTGGATGGGGGAAATTAGACATGATACTAACGGTTAGAGCTCTTACAGGTTATGAATATATTTTTAAAAGTTTTTAATACCGGTGTAGTTGCTTAATTGATCCCTTTTTATTAGTCCCCATTTTAATTATTTTTAAATTTCGTAAATGTAGGGTATCAATAAATTGTTTTACACCATTTTTTTTCGCAAAAACACGTTGAGAAGTTTGGGTACGGCTTAGATTCGAATAAATACGGTTGCTATATGTAGAAAATTATTTATTTGTTTGTTTTAATTCTGTTCAATTTATTATCAAGAGTAATCTCAAATATAAAAGTACTTTTTTATTTGAATTTATTCCCCCTGATTATAAATATGGACTATCTGCAAATCATGTTCTCCCCGAGAAAAAAATGACTTTTTTCAGAATTTCGTTCCCTACAATTATTTCCCTCGATCGAAAATGTGCTGCAGCACGACACTAAAACCCGAAAGCAATATAAAGAACTTCCTTTTCGTAATTTGCAGAGGCCCCCTCCGGAGTTACCAGATCCCGAAGAGTTCCGCCGTCCCGCTTCCCTTCATATCGTCAACGAACGAACGACCTGCTGAGGGTGGGTGAGCGGGGGGAGGCACAAACATAAGCGTTGCCATAGCAACCGTCCGAGTTGTTGCTACCTCGGAGGAGGCTTCGGAAGCACGTGCGCCTTTGGGCAAGCTGAGACTCTGACCCACTTAGGGGGGTGGAGGAGGAGTGGCAGGGGGGTGCAAAGGCAGCAGCGGCTTTCTATTACACCAGGGGGACTGACGGTGTCGTCTTCGCAAGCCTTCCCCTCGGAGGCTAATACCTTCGTTCGTTCTTTTTCGTTCTTCGCCGGGTGTCCTTCGAGAGGAAGAGCCTTCTGGAATCGAGTTGTCGTCTCAACCAAGATGGCCGAAAGAAAACGACCAAACAAGATGTCGAGAGCGCCTTCCCCGACTTCGAAAGGAATTGGTGCCCGTAGAGAAGTCCTCCAGGAATGAGAGATGTCTGGGTCGTGAAGTTGCTTTTTGACTCTAAGGAGTGACTTCTGGTGTAATTGGGGTGGTTCTGATCCAAGGAGCTTAAAAATGCTGCTTTTAAATAAATCACACAATTTTGTTCTGTGATATGTGGTATTAACAGCTGTAAATCATGAATAACGAAAATTTTTAAAGTTTTTCTTTCAATTGAGAAATTTTTATATTGTGGAGTTTATATGAGAGAGAGAGAGAGACCTTCATTAATTCTTTCACTGGATAACACACCAGTTTTCCCATAATGAAGCGTCATCCAGAATCAAGTTTAAGTGATATAAATAGCATGGGTCTCAAACCAAACCTCCCCATCACGCCACTTGAGGATTTTAAATAGTAGAATTTCACGAGCAACATCCACTTTTAATGGTATCGTGCTTGCGACCCTCGAGTTAATTAGCGACTCCTATTCAACTTACGATTGGGAAGTAGCTGTCTGCAGCGGAGTAACGGAGAATATTAGGATCCCCCGTGCTATGTCAAATTTTGGGCCCCAAGACGGATCTTACGAATGATTACGATACCATAACATCAAGCTATGAACCCCCTAGAATCCTGCCCCCCCCCTTCTTGCGATGCGGGGGGGGGTTACGTTACGCCAGTGGCTGTAGGGCACCATAAGAAAACTCTAAAAATAATAGGAAGTAGCAGTGGCACACACACGAATTTTTCAGGGGGGGGGGAGGTTCGAAAGTTGACCATTCTCGTATCATACCCCAATTCGCCGCCAAACATATTCTTTTGATTTTATCGATTGTCGGGAACAACAAGCAAATAATAATAATAATAAATTATTGAATAAATAATTAGCATTATTTGATAAAATGAATTATTAGCGACAAATACTTGATTAAATTGTACGGACTACATACATAAAATTATAATCAGTCGGAAAAAATCAATTAATGATCGGGGGAGGGGTGTCATGACCCCCTCTCCCCTTGTGTGCATCTCTGGGAATTAGAGGATTATCTCTAGAATGTCTTAAAATGTCTAGGATTATCTCTAGAATCTGCTCCTCTGGAATGTCTAGGATTATCTGTTGTGACGTAGAGCTTATTTTGGTGCGGTTGACTTTATTAATATATTCTCTATAAAGAACATGATTATTCAAACACAAAATAAATCAGACGTCGAAGTTAACTCTTGAATACGTTTTCAAGCTCTTATTTATATATTATACTGTGTGAAGAATTTCAAATTTGCTTGAGTGATACTCTTTTGCGTTTTTCGTACCGTATGAGGTACTGAACAATTATGCTCTTTGCAATCCAACGTATAATGTCTATAAAGTGGGTACATTGAATTCGTACTTCATAAGAGGTCGCAGTAGCCTAATGGTTATGGTCACAATTTCGTGGCCGGCGTGTCATGGATTCGAGTCCTAACACCACTAAAAACCCACCGTGTAGAAAAGCTGATGCGCTTTGAATCTGTCGTGGCTCAATGGTTATGATCAAGAATTCGGAGCCAGAGCGTCGCAAGCTCGACCCCTGTTGCCATTGAAAATCCCTCGTGTAGAGGGGCCCCATACACTCTATATTTGTCGAATCTTAACGTCCTTCCGTTGGTGTGGTAGCTGGTAGAGGGGCTCAGGTGTCGTCCTCGTCACTTGACGGAGGTTCAATATCACGAGGTCCGTCACCCAAAAGCCCTCATAGAGCTTTATAGTGTGACGTTAAAAACTCTTATTCAATCGTAGCTCAAAGTGTGACGTGGTGTGGTAGTTTGGAGAGGGGGTGAAAGAGCTCAGGTGTGTCATCCTCGTTATTTAACCGAGGTTCGTTGTAAGTAGCTCTCGTGTTACTTTACAGTAAAACACTCATTTAATTTAAATTTTATGTGGCCGCGGTAGCCAAGTTGTCAAGGTATCGGATCATGCCTGGCGGGTCATGAGTTCGAGCCCCGTACTACTGAAGACCCTATGTGTAGGGGAGAGATGTACGTTAAATCTGTCGAGAGCTCAAACGGCCTCCCGCTGGTGTGGTGTGGTAGTTAGGATAGGGGGTGCCAGCTCAGGTGTCGTCTTCGTCACTGGACCATGGTTCAAAATTACGAGGTCCGTTGCCAAGGGCCCTCGTGTGGCTGAGAAGTGCGACGTTAATATTCACTCTCTTACTAATTTAAATTTTATAAACCTAAGTAGTAGCTAGAAAATTTATTCAGTTTGATCCTTACCCGTGTAAATATAATTCAACACTTGTGAAAATTAAGCTAGTGTATAAAAAGGGTGAATATATTAATATCCATTGTGCAAGTCGCGTATCATTATTCCCCCCCCCTCTTTTTAAATAAATAAATATATTGCAACTCTTTTGAAAATTCCACTAAGCTGCCTTTACCGTCCCTGAGATTTAACCTCCAAGATTGATTTCAAACTTTTGTTTCTATTTAGATATAAAAATATAAGTAATTTAATACTTTCTTGTACAATTAAGAATAATATAGCAAAATTTTTTATTGTAAATACTTAAATTTCCCCATCTTCATCAAAATAAATCCAACTTTTAGTGTACGTAAGATATTAATAATGGTATATATGATACGGAGTAATGTTTTTCACGATGAAACACATATTTTTCGTTATATGCTTTTTCCATATTGATTACTTACTTGTTCCATTTTGTAATCTAAGCGCGATAAAATAATTTTTCTGCTGAGATTGCTTAAAATTTGCTCTCTACCCTGAAAAATCATTAACAACTTTAAAAGAATCTGTTCCTAATTATAAAATAAATGAAGAATTTCGAGAATTTATTCAGCAATTATAAAGTAGCTGAAATATGAGCTTTCGAGTAAAGATTGCTGGGGAAAAAATGCAGTTTATATACATACTTTTGACGAATACTTAATGAACATACATGTTTTAGTTTTTCTTAGAATAAGGTTTGTAATTATAATTATTGCTTACAAAGTTGGTAAAAAGAAAATAAATTCAGTAAATTAATACTGAGAAGAAAGAGTATTTTTAGCTTTTCCGCTGAATAGGAAGCAGAACATTTTGAATAATAATAATTATTATTTTTGCAGACGATTATAATGTTTTTTCAATTTTAATTATCGTTTTCTTTATCGAAAATCTTCATCCACGTGATAAAAATCTCCTGAGATAATGACGTATAATTTTTTTCATCAATATTATTTCTTTTATTTTAACTGTTCTTTCCTTTAGTTTATTTATTCCTCATTATTATTTCCTCTTGACAAATTGTTGTTTCTAAATGTTTCGTTCTGAGTGTATTTGATTAAATGAGCGGATTTTAATGAACTGAGAATTAGAGAAGAGAAAATTTAAAAAATGAAGGAAATTTTTCGTAAATATCATGTTTAGAATGTTTATTTATTTATTTTCTGGATGCAGTATAAAGTATACAGACTTGTACAGTTTTAATTTTATTAAAGTACCTTTTGTTCACATTTACCGCCTGTGATGATTGAAATAAATTTTAAAACTTTTTTTGAAAATTTGAGGTTTTGTGGTTATGTTTTATTAATTGTTTGTCGGATAATTTCTGACTGAAAATTCTTTAAATAAAAATAATAATACATTTATTTTAGTAGATTTTTTGATTATATATATTAAATAAAAGTAACCTCCGGTCTTTGTTACAGAAACAAATATGTTAATGTGGAAATAAAAAAAAAATCCTAGCTTTTTTTTGTGTGTATTTTTAAAAAGTTCAAAGAAAAAATCTACTTTTTTTAAAATAAAAAAAAAATATGTGTGAAATTTTTTTCGTAATAAATTTAAATTAGTTTTCCATAAACATTTTTATCAAGTTCTTCAAAAAAATTCCATATTTTGTTAAATATCTAACACGAAAACAAATTCTGGATCGAAAAATATCTTAAAACATCTAGCTATAATTCTATTTTCGTACATAAAAGCATGAGATATTTCATCAGAAAATAAAGATATTTTTGCCGAATTTAAATTCAAATGATTTCTAATTTACATATATATTGGTATAGTGATTTATTGTATGGATTGAATTTACGCTGAAAGAGAATTTTGATGATGTTTGATTAATAAAAAAGAAGCGAAACACAAACACATAAACGTAAACAGCGCTTGCTTTCCCGGCATATGCTTTGGAATTATAAACATTATTTTTTTACTTATAAGATTGATATATATGCTTTCATATTTTTTTACTATACGGAGTTAACTTCATTGTTTTGTGTTTACTTTAAAAATTAATCCATATTAAAACTATTTTGGATACTTTTTAATATATGTTTTTCGAATGGTGTTTGTTTATTATTGAAAAATTTTTTTAGAAGTTTCGCCTTTAGATCCTTCCATTTTTATTAATTTTTACCCTTTTTATATACTATGAAAAGACCTTTGGAAGTATCAATTGATAGATTATAAAAAGTGCGGCGTGAAAAACACTTTTTTTATCTTCTTCTTTTATATGCTAATGACGCTAGTATTCCTTTGGATCAACACTAAGTTTACTTATTAAATTTATTGGAAGATGGAATATATAAGGTTTCAAAGAAATTCCACAGAAGCTTTTTTTAATTCATTGCTAAAAGTAAATTTTCATTTCACTCGATCAACAAGGTTTCCTTCCTTTTCTGTTATTGTGCCCCGTTTACAGAAATAGATTTAGTGATTTGTAAAGAATGATTAAATTCATGGGATGAAATTTTTCGATGACATAATGAGACTTATTTATTGTGAACACAATTTTCAAGACTGAGTTTATCTGAATTTCAATCGGCCACCACGGCACCGTTTTGAAATAATAAATTCATATTAGAAACGGGATAAGACTTTTCGGATTGGTGAGATTTTTTTTAGAGAAAAAGGACACAGTGTTTGATTATCTTTTTTAAATCCATGTGTTTAAAAAAAAATATGTTGTTTGTTTTTTCAAAATTGCTCATGTCTTAAAATTTTAGAGGGTAATCTTTCTTTGATTTCTTTATTTTTATTAATTTTTTTTACCAGTATTATTTTGCATCTCTTGCATTCCGTCTCTTAGTTGTGCTGCTGCCATCTATCGATAAACTATGTAACTTCATATTTTAAAGTTTTAGAAATGAAATTTTTAAGTCTCTCTGCTGCCATCTATCGGCTTATTGAAGAACTTCATATTTTAAAACTGACGAATATCCCTTACATTTAGTAATATTACATGCATTTTCACGAATTGTATTTTGATATTCTAATTGAATTTAAAACTGAATATCATTTATTTAATACAGTTTGTTTATTGCTTATTTTTTTTAGTAAAATTAATTTCTTTTTGACTTTAAATATATATATATATATATATATTTCACTTATAGTTAATTCATTCTATATTCTTTATTTTTAGGTACCATGGGCTCTGCGATGAATTATTCAGAACGTCCGTATGAAAATCAAATGGTAATAATGTTTTTTTTTAATTAAAATTAATGCATTTGTTGAACACTTTTTTAAAATTTTATTCCCCTTGAATGAGTAAGATTTTACACTATTACTATGCACAATTCTAGTTCTCATTCGTTAAAAAAAAATACGAATTTTTAAAATATGTCGTTTAAAAAACATTTACGGAAACATTAAACATTTTTAAATTGCAGTTTTTATCTCCTTCATTGTTAAATAGTAAAGCATACGTGTATGAAATTTAAATAATTTTGTTTATTCTGACATAAATTTTACATCTTTAAGGTATCATATGCCAAATATTTGTAGTGGCCGCCGTGGACAAGTGGTCTAGGCATCGGATCATGACTAGCATGTCATGAGTTCTATCCCAGTACCACTAAAGATCCTCCATGAAGGGGAGCGATACATGTTAAATCTGTCGAGAGCTCAAACGTCCTCCCGTTGGTGTGGTAGTTAGGAGAGGGGGTGCCAGCTCAGGTGTCGTCCACGTCACTTGACCATGGTTCAAAATTACGCAGACCGTCGCCAAAAGCCCTCGTGTTGCTAATCAGTGCGACGTTAATATTCACTCACTCACGCCAAATATTTGTAATGATATTTTTCACTTCAATTTATAGATAAGAAAGAACTTCCCATTCATTCTCAGAGAAACAAGATTTTCACAAATCAGAGATAAATAAGGTAATATATGGATATCATTGGGCACACTAAACGGGCAGTTGCTGCGGCATTTGTTTCGCTTGAAAAAGCAGCAGGGAAGACAGGCCTGGCCATCAATGAGGATAAAACTAAATTTATGATCGTATCAAATAAAACTGTTGATAAGTCCCCCACCCCGTAAAGATAAATAATTGCACTTCTTGGACTGTGAACCAATTTAAGGTATCCGAACACGTTGAAAATGACCAGATTCAGTCAAGACAGATATTTTTGTTTTTTATTTTATTGAATAGAGCTATCTTTTGACTTTATGAAACATACTTTGTTTTGTTTCTACACTACCTAGAGGCCAAGTTACAATCCATTTTATAAATTTAGAAAAACCGGAAGTGGGTTTTTGATTTACCAGAAGTGGGCATTTAAATGGCTCAAAATCTATCATGGCGAGTCTGATAACTCAAAATATTACGAATACATTTCTATAAAACTTTTTGAACCTGATATTTTTGTTATTTTCTAGAGAATGTACTAAAATATTTCTTATTGTATGAATACTTTTTGAGTTATAGCTTGTTATTTAAATAATGGTCTCATAAAAAGTGTAGCATTTCTTATAATGTTTACTCAATAAGCTCTAAAATTTTCAAATTTTAATAAAAAATTAAAATTTTAGTACATTTTCTAGATAAATGCATCTAATTTGTTTTAGTAATACTTTTATTAATATATGTTTATTACTTTTTTCTTTAACTGCTTTGAAGTTTTTCAAAAATATTGCTAAAATTTCACTTATAATTGGGATTTTTGTAAAGTTAAGGTAATTTATTTTAAAGTTTGACAGTTAAATAGTAATATTTATTGGTATTGAGTCCTAAAAGAGCATTTATAATGTTTTAATATGCTATTTTGTTAAAAAGTACTCTGAACGTGTTCGGATACCTTAAATATCTAGAAACGATGATACCAAGCACCAATTATATAAAAATTAGTGATGTCTAGTAAGTGAATATTATCGTCGCACTGTTCAGCTACACAAGAGGCAACGGACCTGGTCATTTTGAACCATGGTCAAGTGACGAGGACGATGCCTGAGCTGGCGCCCCCTCTCCTAACTACCACACCACACCAATGGGAGGACGTTTGAGCTCTCGACAGATTTAACTCCTCATAATATTAATATAAATGATCGCTTTCGATATTTAGGAATATATTTACTACTCAAAATAAAAAGTTTAAAAAACAGAGTGATTTATTACAACTGATGCTCTTCAAAAACCCCTTAGCTCGATCTAGCAAGAGAAATGGCATCAAACATGGTATGGATGCGAATAATGACATGGGAAGTAGAACTGCGAGAAAATTTTGTTCCAAAAATCGATGATAGGAGTATTTATAGCGCTGTACAAGGCAAAAAAAAAAAAAAAAAAAAAATTTACAAAAAAAAAAAGAAGAAAAAAGAATAACACTCACACAAATATATATATATATAACAGTGAAATGTTAAGGTATCCGACTACTTGCGACAACTCTTTTTGAAAAAAAAAAGGAGATATGGGGATTTTTTTTATGTAGTTTTTAGATTTGTTTAGTACATTTTTAAAAAAAATATGCCAAAATTAAGAAGAGAGAAAAAAATTATTATCACTAAAATGGGGGAAAATGGGTAAAAATTTACAAAATAGAACATAAACGCGGCCTCTTTTGTACCAAAAGTTTATGAACAAATTTTCAATTTTTCAATACTGATGTGTTGAATTTTTGAAATGTCCTTCAGGTTAAGAGATATTTATGCGAAGAGGTATGAGAAAAATATGCGAATACTATTCTTCAAAGCTGTCTACATTTTTTAACTGCCCAAAGTGCTGGTACAGTCATGGACGTCTTAATACTCTTTAAGGCCCTTGGCCCAGAGAAAAAAATTTTGAGGCCCTGGCCCCCTATGCAAAAGTAAGCCCTACCTGAGATGTTCAAAGGAAGACAGTATATGGCATGCATTGTCAAATGCTCGTTCAAACGGTCATTTGAAACAAATAAATGTGCACCACTCACAATCTCAAAAACTTAGGCACAAACCGGCTTGACCGATGTCCGCATTTAGACTAAATAAGTCGAGTGATTGCTCATGGTACTAGGCCTAGGCCTTGGACTAGACATAGACAACGGTCATCACATAATAATACAGTCTTACCACTTTTGCCAATAGACATGCAGTTTGAAATTCCCTGTTTTTTTTAAGAATATGTACGGGAATAATATTTGACCATTAAAATAATCCGGATCATGATCTTATTAAGATAAAGTCGACTGAGTCCCCACTGAGGGAGAGACCTCAGATGACCCATGTTTTAAGACGTCCCTGAGTGCAGTTGTTGCATATCACATCATAAATTCAGATTTTGCTTTCATATCCGTGTTTTATGCTGATTCTCGGTTTGGTAAGCTATAACAGCGCGATTGGCGATTTTTGAGCTACTTTTTTTGCTTTACTGAATCTTATTTTTCACGTCATTATTAGTCTCCATACTAAGTCTTGTACCATTGCGGCTGTTAGATTGAGCTCCAAGTGGCTCCGAATTGTGTCAGCTTAATAAAAATCCCCCAGTACATGCATTTGTGAGCTTTTGGTTTCTTTCAATATCTCCTTTTTTCTTAAACCCCCAAAGGTCTTTTAAACATCACTACCTTATATCTTAATGATTACGCTGACGGAAACATAAAACTGATGCTTAAAAATAAATTAATCAGGAAAAATTAAATCGATCAAATGGTTCCGGACTAAATTTTTAATCTAATTTGAAACTCTTTTCCAGTCAGATCATTTACTTGTCGTGAATGCACATATTTTTATGCATTTTTTACCTGAGAATTTAGGAATTTATGTGCTAAGACTTAGAAAAACGAAGGACACATTTTTATTTTGTGAAATGAAGTGTGTTACGTTATAAATTACTGAGTTAAGCGTATGTTTTCAGAGGCTTTTTCGTATTATTTTCGTTTCATTTCAGAAATGCAACAAATAATAGTCTCACATTCTTTCTGTTGTGGTTGAAAAATACAACATTAAGTACACATGGCGGAGCTTTGATAATTAAGTACCAAATTTCCTTTAAGTATGTTTTTAGGTACTGAGGGGAGGGAAACTATCTAACCCCCCCCCCCTCAAGTTTCTGCTCTTGCACTTTTATTGTATTTTGAGAACTAAGAAGGAAATTCTAAAAATAAAGACTTTTCATTTCATGCAGTGTTTGAAGCTTTAACGGGAAATAATTTGCTGTTCCTGCAGTATGAGATATAGTTCTTCGTCATGGCCTTGCCAAGAAACATCTTTTTTTAGTGGCTATATTTTTACGGACTGGCAAATTTCATTGAAAATTCTTAATGTAATTTTGGAACAACCAATTAAAGGCGAAGGTTTGGGAATGGATGAATTGAGATTTAAAGGCAATACTCGAATAATAATAAAATATATAGCGAAAATGCAATGAAATAGTTATAAGCAATCGAATTACATATAGGTAAATGGCTTATATTAATAGTCGTAAACAGAAGATGTTGAGTGTAAAAGTAAATAAAAGATTTATCAAAGTATTTTTCTTATAGAATCATCGAGCTTCTGTGTCTCTGAAGTAAAAAATATAAACCTGATATAAATCTTTGGATTTATAAAAACGTATTACTAATGTAGTATGAATATTAATGCTCGCCAAAATGAATATTTTTAATGAATTTTTTTTTTAATTTAACATTATCTCACGGCGGGTGTTTAAATTTCCCTACATATCCAAAAATATATCGAATTAAAAAGTTCCAGCAATGAAACAAGTTAAATTTAAACTAAATTATGTGTTATAATTTATTGTTCAGTATAAAAGTTATGTATTGTTAATATATAATGTTATAATATTGTTAAACATATTCATTCTTCTTACAGGCATCTCATTGTCAAACCAACAGCTATCCTTCTTACCAGCCCCCTTCCCCTTACAGACCCCATCCTGTTTCACCTCCAGCCCATGCTCATCAGTACGGCGCCCACCAGATGCACGGCAGTCTGGGCTATGGAAGTACTCATCAGCTTGGCCCTTATGGCTCAGCCCCTGCTTCTCATTACGCCTCTCTCAGCCCAGATTTATATGGGGGCCGTCCGCCCTCCATGTACAGTAGCAGCAGCGCCCGGGCTATGCAACAAATGAAGGCCGCATGGGGTGGTGAGAACAATAATAGCAACAGCAGCAACGACATCATGCAGTACAGTCAACCCTCCCCTAGGCCCATGATGCCTCCCCCTCCCTCCATGCATTCCCCTCCGCATTCTGGTATGGGAGGTGCTGCCCCTGGACCACCCCCTCACTATCGCCAAATCCCCATTGTGTCCTCACCTCACTCTTGGTCCCAGTCACAGATACCAAGCCCAGGTGGAGGTGTCCTTCACTCGCCCAGGACGACACCTTCACCTTTACCACCACATTCGTCAAGATCACCACCTTTCAGTCCACCTCCTAACGCAGCATCTCCCCAACATCATCCTCCGACTCCTTCAATGACCCCTCACAAGACTGCTACCCCATCGCCTCCATCGGGATCAACTACTCCCAGACAACCCATGTGCAACACTCCTCCTACTGGGGTAGTTCAAGGTGGCCCACCCAATTCTGATCCCCTTCAGTCCTTACAGAAAATGGTCATGTTGGATTCAGAGACTGTAGAATCGCCCATCACCAGGGCCAACTATGAAATGGCGGCCAATCAGGCCGCTGGGTCAGCCGCAGCTGCTGCTGCTGCCGCCGCTGCAGCAGCTAGTGGACCCAGTCGTCCAGCATCATACTTCTCGGTCGAGCAGTTGGCGGGAGGAAGTGATCCAGGATCTCCCTATCCAACCTACTATAATCTTGATCAAAATCGTCTATGTACTCCTCCTCGAACTGCCATGTCCACGCCGACCAGTTCTACATTTTCCTCAGCTCCTGATTCGACTTCCAGCAATTCACCTCGCAGTGATTCTCGCACGACAACTGCCAGTGCCGATTCTTCAAATCATGTTGGTCATGTTAATGGAGACGTGAACCCTCATGTTGTCAACCCTATCGCTGCTGCTGGACCTCCAGAAGCGCAACAGCCTCCACAACCACAGGGTCCACCCCCTAGGCGCGCTGATTTCGAGAATTTTGGTGTGGCGGACGTAAGGATGACCAATGGCAACCATCCACCAGAAGCCCCTGGACTCAGAGATGATTTGGGTGGACCAGTGTCCAGCGACTCCGAAAATAAGGATACGCAGGATTTCCTTCAACATCTTGGAGGAGGTGTACCACCTTTACCCGAACCTGACGGCACAATGGATTTGAGAAGGAAATCTCCCAAATCACCACGTGGCAGGAGACGTGTCTTTGGACACGATTTGCAATGTGATCCTCTACTGGATAACTCTTTGGAAATGCCTCGCAAACCAATGATGATGCCCGAAGAAAGGCGAAACTCCACTTTACCTGAGTTTGAAATAACAAACGGTAAACCTGATCCTTGTGAGGATGTCTACCCTACGGACTATGCTCCTAGGCCTCCTCGATATTACAGTCCAAGTAATAGATGGAATAAAATGGGTCCACTTGAGGACGGTTTTATGGGTATGCAGCAGAGCAAACCCTACCCTGATGATTGTCTCTCAATGCCAAAGCCTTCGAAGAGGGGCAGGAAAAAGAAAATGTTTGAATCAGACGGAATAGTTTCTGAATGGGACATGTACAATTCTGAGATTGTTCATCGTCCTCCTAGAGTATCTAGAGGAGGCACCAGAGGTCGCAGAGGTAGCAGAAGGAGAGGAGGAGCGGCCCCTATGAACACGTACCCAACTAACAATGGGGAGGTACCAATGGACATGTACTCCACTGATGCCATGCTGTCTATGAGGAATCATCCACCTAATGGAATGGGAGATATGGTAAACGCCAACAACGATAAAGACATCCCATGGGCTTCTCATGGTTATCACATGGGTCCTCCTCCTACAGGAATGGGCACCGATTATAGCACGGCCAAAGACAACATGTCTGTCATTAAACCTAATATGATGGAATCTATGGACAATTCACCCATGAACAGCAGCCTCGCCCAGTCACAAGCTCCTCCGCCAAATTATCAAAGTGATGTTCCTGATGACAGGGCTCGTGGTCCTCTTCTTTTCACCGTAAACAAAGACGGCAGCACAGTGAAACTTCAGGACAACGGGCAAATGAACAGCAGCAACAATTCCATGCAACAGCCCCAGTATTACGACCCCGTACTCGGCCAGATGATGCCGCAACCTATCAAGAAAAAAAGGGGCAGACCCTTCGGCAGCAAGAATAAGCCCAAACCTCCCGGAGAAGAGCGCCAGCCTCGTCGCCGACGCAAGAAGGAGGTATTCTTTGGGCCTGAAGGTCCTCCCCCTCCCATCATCAAGAAACGTGTCATCAATGGTCCCTATGTCCACATCGTGGGCGTAAGGAACAAACCCCTGGTCGTGTCCATTGTGAATGCCCCTCCAAAAGACGAGAATTCAAAATACTGGTCTCAACAGCAGCAACATCAGTACCAGTTTGGGGGCGTCATTCGCCAGAGCATGGGCTCCAACCTGCCGCACATCTATGATTCCATCACCAAAGACCGGAGCTGGCTGTGCTCTCTATGCTGCAAAAATAGCCACTACCGAGGGCTGGGCGACCTGTTCGGCCCCTACTATCTGAATGGCGACCAGAAGCCGTCCAACTACTCGGCACCCCCCTCCCCAGCCCCCACCTTCGGCAACGAGTCCAGCGAGGCTGGAGAGGACCTGGAACCAGAGGACAGCAGAGAGGATATGATGGAACCGTCTTCTTCTTCCTATCCTGATATTCCGGGAATGAGGAGGTCTCCCGGAAAGAGGAAGTCTGACCTCATGGAACAGATGTTCCGGGCAGCACTCCTCAGAAAAGCCAAACAAGCCAACGTATGTATCTTCTATTCTCTTTTTCTGTTCTTCGATAATTTGTGTTATGACATTCGTAGTACGTTAATCGCTCTTCACTGGTTTTCTTAGACTAAACTTATGTGCTTGAAATAAAGGATACAATTTTCTTCCATCATTACTTTGCAGAAGAGCTCTGATGTAACAAGAAACGATTTTTTTTTTCTGTTTCTTATTCTAATGCATGCTTTCTTATATCTTTAGATAGGCATTGATAAATTGCTAATTTAAATTAAGGTTTTAGTAGTGTCAGTGGATGCAATGCTTTGTATTTCTCTCACGACAATTACATTACCAAAGCTTATAGTTCTTTGAATGATAACGTCATCATTATGAGGCTGTTACGTGAAAGATAGCGTTTTGCCTTTGGATTCAGAAACATTGATACATATTTAAATTTCGAAAATCTAATCGAAATAGTAGGTTGTTTTATCATTAGAAAAAATAGTGATTATGTACAAATCGAGAAACTAAAGTGCAATTTATATTCATTCCTAACTGCATAAATATCACACTCTATAACCATAGTTGAGACATTTTGATTGTATAATTTCAGGGCCAGAAGCCTCTGGAGGAGATGTCCAACCACCTGCCCGACCTGCCGATGTCCACTTCTTTCCCAATGGACGGCATGGTGGACAATAAAGAATTCTGGGTGCACGAGGAATGTGCCGCCTGGTCCAAGACAGTTTATCTCTTCGGACACAGGCTCAGGGGACTGGAGGAGACTGTGTTGAAGGCAGTAGATAAGGTGATGATTTTACGACCTTTCAGGCTTTGTGTCTTAATTGCCTTAAATATAATACTTTTAGATCCATTCAAGTTCAAGAACTTGTTGGAATTCAAATAAATGATATGTCCATCAGTTTACAAAGCTGTATGGCCCCAGTTGTGCCACGAAGTAGTCATAAGATTTGGACAAAATATCTCGTAATAAGATGGAATCCATGCTTATTTAAGAGATTACCTATAACTCATCTTCGTCAGCTGTATGAAGAACCCAGAATAAAGAATAAAAGAAAAAGTATGAAGATAATACAAAAATAAAAATTCTATTCCGTTCATGGATGTTTATCCGATAGGGTTTCTAGTAACTTCCATCAATTTTGATGGAATCTGTTAAGATTTGATGCTGAATAATTGTAAGAGTTTTTCTTTCGGTTGATTCTTCCAAATCTGAGTGCTTTGTAAAAATGTTTGAATGTGCAAATATAGAGAATTATCTATTTATTTTCTATTAAAATCTTTAATAAAAGCTTTAAACTATTTTTATCTGTGTATTTTACGACCAGTGGCTCCCCTACTTACTTTGTGACCATGAACCTCTTCTAATTCCAAAAATTTGGCTACAAATAATTCTAAAAATAACTCTATTTCAGTGCGTAATAGAATAATTTCAAATTTAACTTTGTTGTCTTGAAAATGGTAAATGAGAAGGAAAATGATATTGGTAAGCATTATAAAATATGATTATTCTATAGATAAATGAACTTTAAAAAAAAGTATAACTTCGGTTAACAAAGTAATGTACAAGATATCAATTACATCAGAAATACTTTTATCTAATTTACAATACAAAGAATAATACTGCTTTCGGTTCAAAACTAAGGAAAATTTGTTGCGTTCACTTCACATATCTCGACTCTTTTATTCAATTCCTACTATTAGTTTCCACTCTCCTTATATACATATTGTTCAAATTTTCAATCGTTAATAAAATACTTTTTATTCATCCACCAAGTTCAAATATATTTATTTAAACTTGTAGAGGATGACACTTGATGTTAATATAGTTTTTCGCAAATATTAATTCATTAATTAAATTGAATTAGTGAATAAATAGTAACAAAAATAATAGTATAAAACCATATATAAAAAGGAAAATCGCTCGTTGTGTGTCTGTAGCGCTTTGGACTTCTGATTCAAAGGTCGTGGGTTCGAATTCCACCTGGAATGGCCTAGCTTCAAATATGATGTTTTTTTTCTCACTATACTATTTTATTGGAATAATTAAATTTAATTAATGAATAAATAGTAACAAACAAATATAATAATTCAATACCCTATATCAGGATGGCGAACCTTTTTGAGACGTGGGTCAAATTTTGCTCATATTTTTTTTTTAATACCAACTCGTGGGTCATTAATGCCCATTTGCACCAGAATTAAGTTCAAAATATTAGAACTGAACATTTTTAAAACTAAACATAGTTAAAATTCAATTGGCTTAACGAGTAAAAAAATGGGCGCTATGGAAGTCTCTTTCTACAAACATAACTAACTGACTCAACATAACCTTACAAAAGTACATTTTATCCGAAGAAAGTTCTTTAAATATGGTTATTTGCTTTGGTTTATCGGGTTTTTTTTCAACAAACAAAATGTGAGTAAAATTATACACTTTATTTGATATTTTGTGAACACTTTTGCTTTATTTCAAATGCAACATACTTTCATATACATTTGTATTACTTTGGAACTGTACTGATCAAACTGAAGGTTATCGACATCATTTAAATTGCTTTTGTGTCAATGCAGTGCTTGAAAAAATACAAATAAAATGTAAATAATCCGCACAAATTAGAAAATCTAAATAAATCCGCGTAAACAAACAAAGGGTTGCATTGCAATCGTGGGTCAGATAAAAAGCTTGCGTGGGTCAGGCACTGGCCCACGGGTCATAGGTTCGCCGTCACTGCCCTATATAGAAAGAAAAATTGCAAGGAAAATCGCTTTCTATGGTGTCATTGAATATTGTGATTCTGTCATATTTGTATTAATTGTAATTATTTTAGAGAAAGTAACAAAAATAAAAATTTTCTTTGTTGACCTAGTAGAAATTAACTTTTAAAAAAATTATATTACTTGTATTGCCACATTTGAGACAAGCTGTTACTTATAGCTGAAAGATTCCGTTCCTATTAAAACCTCGTTGAACGGTCACTCCGACTTCCAACGTCCAATGCTTGTCATTACTTGTATTTTATGTTGTTGCTAATGCCACCTGTCTGACGTAGTCAGATCAAGGCCCACGAAATTAATCATGGCATCGGGCTATATTGTACGCCTGTCGTTAGCCGTTGCTTTGAGCACCATGCAGGTGACAGTACGATTTGGCTCTGTTCCACCCCAATTTTGAGGGAGAACACCCTGGGAGTGGTCAGGGGTTTCCCACCTCTCTTCCCCTTCCACCACACACGAGAGGACTTGCGGCTCGACGGCTATTTAGAGAGTACCCCCATCCCGCGAAGGCACTATACATTTACAAACATCCATGTCTTCTCCAGGATTCAAACCCAGGCCCTACGGCACAGCAGTCAGCGTCGCTAACCACTATACCGGATGGGCGACATATTTTATGTACTTATCTAAACAATTACTTTAACGCTTAAAAATTAGGAGACTAATGTATTTTAACTTTCCTAATAATGGAAACGGATAACAAATGTAAAAAATGACCTTAAATTTGAATTAATATTTTATGAAAATTTTAAAAAAATGTATGTGTTGTTGTTGCCTATCCACTTGGCCTAGACCACAAACTAGACCAAGTCCAAGAGACCGCGTCGCTTAATTAAATTAAAAACAAGATCCTCTTCATTCAATAATTGCCCCACAGAGGCACCAATACATGCAATGATATGGGAGGGAGAAGCCATAGCCGAACAGCGGCAAGAAGCATAAGTCTTCTCAGATCCATTAAATATTAAGCTCTTGATGTGACCAGTCCTAAGTCTAGATAAAGTGGTCTGAGAAACTCTAGGACGGGTGCACTGCAGGGACAATATGTATGTTATATTCAGAATGTGATATGGCTATAAAAGCTTTTCATCGAGTGTTTCGTAGACGTGGATGTTTACCTTTATATATAACCGAGTATTAAAATATTTCGATTGCAACAAAACAATTCATCGGGATTAAATAAATCGACCTAATAAAGGAAGTATTTAAAAAACTTACATGAAAAACATAATTCACCTTTCTATAATTTCTTTTTATATTCATATTTTTAAAGAAATTTATGCTATTTTGGCTTTTTAAAAGAAAATTAATTATAGAAGTACTGCGATCATTTTTTTTAAGTAGCTCGAATTGAATTTAGAGATCATAGGTTCCCAAACTTTTTTGTCTCATAGACCCCTTACCATGTTTTTCGGTTTTGTGTAGACCCTTACTTACCGAAAATTAAATTTTTGCAAATTTATCAACTTAAATGTTTTTTGACAGATGGTATAGCACTACCTACTTTAAAAATTTTATGTTTCTAACTGGAGTTAAGTAGTGTGTTTAAAACTTAAGAAACACGTGTGAATTAGTTAATTAAATTTTAATTTAGTATATAAAACAATTGTTACATAAAATAACTGAGTAACAAACGAATGTTTTTAATGGGTGGGATGAATCTGGTACTTCAATAACACATTGGCATCAATCTTTTCAGGTTTAACCCTCAATCTCCTCGGTTAATAGGATCCAATCTTTCTTTTTTTCTTTCTGTTTATGTTTTGGAGATTGGCAACCATGATGAAACTCCTCCTCTCTAGGGAAAGCAATTAAAAACTTTCTTAAGATGTTCTATATTTCGAAAAAATAACAGGTATATCTTTTTAAAGCCAAAATTGCTGACATTCGTTTCTAAATTTTACTTTAAGATCTTCGTCAGGGCTATTAAAATAAGTTCCTTTTGTAATCAAAAATTTTTTCTTTTAGCTTTTTTTTAATGTGACAACATGAATTCATTACTTATTGGGATATTACCATGATCAAAGCATTCTAAAACCTAGTTTTCAAATCCCGAGTAAAGGGCATTTAAATGTTGAACATAGGTTAAAACTTCATTTTTCGGGCAGATTGTGACAAATTGAGAAACTGTTAAAATTCATGACGTCCAGTTTTATACTCCTTTAACTTGATTCTGGCAAGAAACACTGAAATGATGGATCTTTTTTAATAAAATGTGTGCTGTCGTCTTGTAATTGCAAATTAACCCCAGTATATTTAGTAAATAAAGCTGTTAAATAGGTAAATATGGTTTAAACTTTATTATATTTTCTATTAAAATTAAAATCACAATCTGGTTTAGGTTATCGTAGACCCCATTTACACCTCATGGACCTCCGAATTATTTTTTCACTGCCATGGACCCCTTGCAGGTAGTCATAGACCCCTGAGGGTCCATATAGACCACTTTGGGAATCACTGATCTAGATTAATTTTTGTAGAGATAAATCTGTAAAGTGGTTTTCATTGCAAGTGCTTCTCTCGAGCTGGAAAGTTATACATTAGCAGTGTAAGGACTGCTAATATATAACTTTCTTGCTGGAGAGAAGCACTTGCAATGAAAACAACTTTACAGATTTGTCTGGTCTACAACAAATACCGAATCGTATTAATTCTATGATCAGCAAGATTGCTAAAAGATTTACTATTGGCTTTTATAAATTAAAAGAACATTGAAAAATAGGTTTTTTTTGTGCTTCATTTTTCTGTGTTATGTCAGAATATGGAATAGAAAGAAAGAAAAAAAAAACTTTGTTTTAGATGTTCAATAATTTCAGAAATTTTTTTCTCTTCTTTAGATTAAAAAATAAAGTGTTATTCATTTCTTTTAAAAATAATATCAATTTCATTAGAAATGATTTGATTCAATTAAATTTAAATCTCAGTTTAGAGAATGTGGTATAAAATTATTAAGGATTACGTAAGTAATTATAAATTTCTATGTATATGAAGAATTGCAACTTATTTTCAGCATTTATTTTTTTTTAAATATATTTTTGTTTTCTTTTTAACAGCTATGTTCGAGGTGTAAATTTCCAGGAGCTTCTTTAAGTTGTGCTAAAGACAATTGTCCAGAGCTGTACCACTATTTATGTGCTCGGGATAATTGTGAGTGCAATTACTTTAATTTTTACAGTATCATCTTATTAAAGAGAAAGGCTTAACTTTCTCTTTTGGGATAATTTAGAGTGGTTTTCTTCTAATTCAACTTTTTTTATTTTAATTTAAATAGCACCCAATATTATAATATATCCGAAATAACAAACTGTAGAAAATTATATGAGTAATGCAACAGTTTCAACTGAATTAAATTAATAAACTGAAGATATATCTTATATAATGTAATTTATTGTTAAATTTGGATATTTACAATATATTTCTTTTATTTGCTATGCTCTAAACGTTTCCTTTTAAGTATATGTATAAAGGTTTCTTTTGAATTTAAATGAAAAAATATTCACCTTAAATTTATTAAAAGTCCAGTTTTGAACCACATCGCTATATCTCAGATGTATGATTCCTTAATTTGTATGATTAATCTTAAAATAATTTCAAGTAAAAATAAAATATCGAAGATTCTTTTTTTGAATAACAGCGTTATTGGAACACATTTTTAATAAGCTAAATTTTTTTTAAAACTATTTTTGTATAAAAACGTTAGTATTTCTTTCGATATATTATGTTATTCTTTAATCAGAAATTTTTAAAAAGTTCATTTCAGTATTTTTATCGATATATAATATTAAGTTGAATGAAAAAATTATTTAAGTTTATTCCAAAACCTATTAAAAATAAAAGGGATTTAAAGGAGGAAAGGGAAGAATCACCTTATCATTAAGGAAAAACCCAATAATAGTAAAAAAGGAATAATACAAGTGAGAATAATGAAATAATTCCCTTTTTATGTAACTTCCCTTACATGTGCAATAAATTTTGAAAAAAAATTAATACTAAATTTGTTTATATGTAAAAACTTTTTTTTAAATTCTATTTTCTTATCGATTGTTGTATATGTAAAATATGTAAAGTTATATATTTTTGCATGTACGTTCAATTTTTTTCGAATTAATTTTTTAAAGTTAAGTTCGAAAATGTAAAGCATGTCTTATCTAATTTCAGGGTGTCATATGGACGAAGAAACTTATACAATATATTGTCCACAGCACAAGGTACAGTATAATAAGTTTTAAAAATTTGAAAATGTTAACAAAAATTATATTTTCAATTCTAAACATTTGTCTCTTTTTAATACATTTCTTTTAAAAAAAAATATAGTCCAATACACACACACACACACTTTTTTTTTTGCAATTTTTATTTTGTAGTAATTTGTGCTTCAGTATCTTTTTCTTTACTTCACAAAAACCTAAATAGATTTATAAAATAACCTTTATTTGATTTGTCAGATAGCATATTATATAATTCTTCGAATATACATAATTCTCTTCCAAATTTTTTATATATTATCATAAAACAATATATTTTTATATATTATCATAAAAAAATTTCCAATTATTTAAAAGAAAAATACGCATAAATATATTTTTATTTTTGGATTATAAATGTGTCTGCTCAGTTATCTTAATTACTGAAGAGAGAGAGAGAGAGAGAATGGCATTTTTCATAGTTGCAACCATTATCACTGCCCCTTCAATTTTTTTTCGTGTTTGGTTAAAATAGATCAGAACAATTGATTAAAATTGTTTTTTATTCGTAATATATTTTTATATTCTGTAATAAACATTTTTTTTCTTGTCTGGGATTCACCTTATACAAAATCAAACTTCTTTAAATATATTTTTATTTGTTAATTATTGTTAATAAACTGCTAAATAACTAATTTATTGTATGTCTGTTAGAATAATTAACCCGTTGGTTTTTACTAGTTACATGTGACTACTTATTTACCTTCTTTTTTCAGTTTGTTGATTATTCATTTTTTGGGATATATTTTCCGGTTCTAGATGCTGCATTTTTTTCAACATATACTGATAATAATAGTTATAATCTGAATTGTTAGTTAATTTAACATATTTGGCATTTATCCAACTATTATTATTTAAAATCTTTTAGCTTTAGATCATTTCTTGATAGTTAAAATGTTATTTCAACCTCACTTAAATTGCATTAAATAAATTCTTCTTCTTATTATTATTATAATTATTATTATTCATTATGTTCTTTACCATTAAATTGCATTAATTCTTCTTCTTATTATTATTATAATTATTATTATTCATTATGTTTCCTTGCTCCAGAACTTACTAAAAAGACCTGTACAGAATTCATTATAATTGTTGATTTATTGATAAAGTTGATATATATTTGTTTCTTTATTTTTCTTTTTATAATAAAACAATAATGTTAGCATTCTAATATTTAAATAAAGTTGTTGTTATGTTCAATTCTAATTATCTTTTTGTCTTAACATTTAATCAAAATTTTCTTTATTTTACCAAAGCTATTTTTTGTATTTTAATACAGTGATAGGTAAACTTTTTTTGAGTGTACCTCACCCCCAATTTCTTTTTGCAGACCAATGTAATTTACTACAAAATGCAATCATTTGATGATAAATAATGGTTTTCATTATCTATCAAAGATACAATCTTATCTGTAATTTCAAATATCTTGCTTCTCTGTCCATTTTTAAAAGGAACACATATAAATGATTTTAAAAAAATCTTTAAAATTACATTAGAGATCATGGCATGATAGTTATAGGTTTGTAAAAATCGCACCAGCGTATTGGTTGAGGCAGTGACTAATTTATATATGTATAAAAGAAAAGCGACTCACTCGCTTATCTCGAGATCCCCGAAACTTAAGACCGACTGTTAGGTTCACATAAAAACAAGCATCATTGAATTAATAATTTTGTTTTAAGATTTGTGAATTTGGCATTTCCCATAAAAAAGTTAGTTCTAATGTTAAAATTCATGGATTTTGTAAATAAACGTTCATTTTTCAAATTTAATGAAATGGGTTATTTTCTTAATTTAAGCTACTTTTTGTTGAGTTTGCTATTTAGAAGTGTGTTATTGAATATTTAAACGCTAACAGTTGAAGGAATTTAATTTTTAAAGATGGAGACGAAGTTTTTCCTACTTGTGTTAGGTGTTCTGCCTGCCAGGCATCTCCAGAACACATTCTTGACTGTCTGGGGCTTACTAAACAAGATCTCTGGAAGACCCCCTCATGGCGGTGGACTTTTTGAGAGGGAATGAAATCATGGACTTAGTGTAGACATGGGGATGAGCAACAACAGGAATTTAATACTTTTTATGAAGTGAACTTTTTTTTAATTTGACAAAAATTTCGGTGAAATCTTGGTTTGCCCTAACACCGACAGACTTGAAATTTGGCACGCAGGTTTCTTTTGTTGAGTAGAGGTCCTCTACGAACGGGGCGGCGGAAATTGACTGCCAAAGAAGGGAGTTATAGGTGAAAATTCACATTTTTAAACTATTCGAGACCTGCAGACTTGAAACATTGCAAGCATGCTTATTTTGTTGGTAGAGATCCGCTAAAATTAAGTTTTAAGAAAAATCTATTCTGAGGAGTATGGGAACGTAAAAAATATATTTCCATTTTAGAAATTCAAGTCCTGTCTTTTTTAAATCAAAAGAGGAAGGCTATAAGAATGTTTTTCAGTACAATCGAAAGATTCACTGTTATTACTCATATGTCAATAATTAAAAAACAATATATAATCCTGAAACATCATGAAATACCCAGCAAATTGGGAATATAATGACTAGTTTAGTATAAAACACCATGATGCAATGGGTGGGGACAGTCTTAAGACTCTTTGAAGCCCTGGGCCCAGAGAAATCTTAAGATTTTTTGAGGCCTTAATACAAAAGTAGGCCTTACCTGAGATCTTTAAAAGTAGACAGTATATAACACGAATTGTCAAGTACTTGTTCAAATGGTAATTTGAAACAAATATATATATATGTGTGTGTGTGTGCGCGCACGACTCACAATATCCAAAACCTAGGCACAAACCGAGTCGCATTTCGACTAAATGAGTTGAACAATAGTTGATGATATTAGGCCTAAGCCTAGACGTAGACAATGGTCATCACATAATAATACAGTCTTACCACTTTTGCCAGTTGACATGCAGTTTGAAATTCAATGTTTTCGGTGAATATGTACGGGAATAATATTTGACCATCCAAATTACCCGAATCATGATCTTATTAAGACAGAGTAGAGAACGAGACGAGGCCCTCACCCACGGCGACGCTCTGGGCCCAGACTGAATTGGCCCATGCCTTAAGGGGGTAGGTTGATGAATTTCGGTCCCAAACACACTTTTCACTTTTCCCATTTTAATAAAATATGAAGTTCTACGCTTCAAATGGTGTAAAAATTATCATTCTACGTGCAGTCGAAGTATTTTTAATAGTTTTTTGTAAATGTTTTACCACCTGTCAAAGTCTACTAAATCCATTACTAAAATGCATTTTTCTCAAAACTAACATTTTTACCGTATAAGAAACATTTGTTCCTAAACTACTGCATTTAACTGCTTATAACTTTACATAGTTAATAATTACACTCTAATACATACTTTAATCGAGGGATTTTTTCAAAAAAATATTCTAACTTAATTTATAGCATTAACATTATGAAATTTCACTGTTTTTGAAAAAAAAAAACAGATTTATGCAAAAAATATATATATTTTTTAAAAATAACTAGACACCTTATCCATAAAATCTCTGATTAAAGTATGTATTATGGTTCAAAGAATATTCAGTAAAAAAATTGGAGATTTTTATTCAATAGAATGTTTATAAATGTTCCTTAAAAATACCTATTTTTAACATTACTGAGATACAGATCCTGTTTCATGAACCTACCCCCTTAAGACGTCCCTGATAATGAATACTTATGTCATAAATTTATGAAAATTTCTCTATGTTAATTTTTTCAAGTCTTAGAACTTATCTATAAAAGCAAATATAAGCATATTTTAATAATTTTATGCATATTTATTGTATTGGGGTCCATTTTTTGCAGTTTTTTTAAGAATCATTTATATATAAATTCTGACAACTATATTTTTGTACATAAAAATATTGAAATGGCTGTGGAATTTTTCACATGTGCAAAAAATAGAACACGCTCTGAAATTATTTGAAATTGAAAATTCTTATCCAAAAATCTGTTATCTAAGAGGGGAATAATTTATCCTAATACTTTTGCAATTCACTTCATTTCCTTATAAAATATTAATTATTTTTTTTCTTCCCTACATTGCAGCAGCAACAGATGACTTTATCAAGCCATTGCGACGATTCACAGGGCATTCAAAATACATAGGAAATATCCACAAACTACTAAATAAGAGCTTCCAGCTACTTTGAGGTCCGTGGTTTGGTGCTAATTGTTTCAGCAAAAGATGAAACCATCGACCACTTTTTCCACTCTAACTGCCACTGGGAATAGAATGGACACGAGGAAGAACAGACAACTGACTGTCGAGGGAAGGAAAAAAAATTTAAAAATAATTTCTCCGATTTTTCACGAAAAATCATTTCTCATTTTACGCGACTGTTAAGAGATTGAAGAATCCAGTATGACTGTGGTTTCAGATGGAAAGGAAATATATAACATCACTAATTGTGACTGTTTTCAGACAATTTATCTCTTCAGTTTTATAAATAAATATATATATGTGTATAAATATATATATATGTATTCACATATAATATATATATATGATTATTAAATCCATGCCATTTGCTGTTTTTAAAGCTCCTCAAAACATTTTTTGTCCCCCTCCCCCCTAACTTCAGATGTATTTTTGTCCTTTTGAAAGAAAAAAATTCCCCAAAGTTTCTACATAGAGTATAGAGAATTGTATGTGTATGTTTATCTATTTAACAACCTTTCAAGTGTTAAAAGTGTTTAAACTATAAAAACAAATGTAGATACAAGTCATTATATAAATATTAAATTACTATTATTAACTCGCAATATTCGTGTTTAGAATAGAATTAACTTAAATTGTTATTTATAAAATGACCGACTGTGTTAACTATTTTCTAAATTTCGAATGAATTATAAATTAAATGCGCTGTCTATCTGAATATTCTAATGTGTAAAATATTCATTTAGGATTATCGCAGGAAAGTTTGAGTTTTGAAAAAAAAAAGTAAATATTGATTCCACTTTAAGAATTTTCAAAAAATTTGCATATAATTTAAGATATATAAATTATTAATTTAGGTCTTATTTGAATTTATTATTTAATCTGTAAATTGTACTTTTCATGAATTTTAATTTTTGGATTTATTTTTTATTGTAATGGGTCGAAAAATGTTCCTGTTATTTATATTTTTCATAAGTATATATAGTGAATGACTTAGAATTCAAAAAATTAAAATTATAACTAATATAATTATTTTTAACTACCTTCTTTGTGTGTAACTACCTGCTGTTTAATGTTCTGCTGATAGATTTCTAAGAATTGTTAGAATAACAAAAATACAGAGGAAATTTTACATTAAAAATTTAAGGAAAAAAAATATTTTAGTAGCAAAGTAACCAAAGCAGTCTTGATTTTTATAAATCTCCAGTAGTCTTTTTTTTTTTCTCATTACAGTTAGAATTTTCTTTTCATTTATTAAAAGGATTTCTTTATATTATTCTACTCTAAATGTTTTAGGTACTCGAATATAAATACAGATATGTGCTTGAAATTTTAATGATGGAAATGCTTTTAGGTGCTTTGGATATCTCGGTGCAATATTTTTCAGCTTTAAACACTGACACAATTGGAGGGTTGTTAATAATTATATGTAGAGATCGGAGAGCACAATAATGAACTATAAGTTTCCTACGAACGAGATCTTTGTAAAAAAGAAACTTTGTCTGTTTTTTATACATCTCATTTCTTTTTCGGTGTTTAATGAAAGTCCTTCTGTTTAACTCATTGTATATTACATAGATGTTTTTAGCAACAGAGACATGTCATCCCTGCTCAAACGCTTTTTAAACTTCTGAATTATTTATCTTTTTCTATAATTTCATTTTTCGTACTCTATGGATGTTGAAAAAGTCTTCATTAGTCTTTGCTGTATTTTGATATGTGAACAGGAAGAATTCCTTTAAAAACAATGGGATTTAACTCGTCAACATTTTTTACTGCTAGCTGAACCTTATGTGGCACAATATTGTCTTTAACCTCTGCTTGTAACTTTGCTTTTGTAAATACATTCATTTCTTTCGATTTTTTGAAAACAGAAGAGGAAATAAAACTTCAATGGAAATCATAAATTGTACATTTAATTGTCGACCCCTCTCCCTTAGAGTTTAGATTAAACACCAATAATGTATGCTGTTCACATGATGTTTTCATATTTAATTATATATTATTTTAGGAATTGAAAATAATTTTTGAAAGAAATACATTTAAATAAATTCTAAACACATATTTTAATTACATCAATTCTTTGTTGATGTTAATAATAGTTCGTTAAGTAATCAAACTTTCGTTTGTAAGATATTGGTAAGTTGAACTTGGTGTGAAAATCAAAGACAAACTTTGATTTATAATTGTTGAATTCTATTCAGAACCTAAAACTCTAAACTCATACATTTCTCCAAATGATGACAACAAAGTGTTTCGATAATTTAAGGATTTCTTTTTGCTTTGAATCACTTCATTTACTAAATAATAAAACTTACATGTTCAATAAAAAATATTTTAAAT
Source organism: Trichonephila clavata (assembly GCA_019973975.1). Lineage (NCBI taxonomy): Eukaryota > Metazoa > Arthropoda > Arachnida > Araneae > Nephilidae > Trichonephila > Trichonephila clavata. The sequence goes on along the minus strand of BMAO01027630.1, from coordinate 99,493 downwards.
GTTGAACTTTTTCCATCATGCATATCTTTTAATAGTTATGTATTTATCTATTACTGTTAACATTTTCCATCATAACCATGAGTTTACTGAATCACCAAACAGATGACATAGTGTACCATATATATATATATATAAACATCCATGATTTTCCTCCTTCTCCAATATTTTACTAAAGCTCTGCATCAAATATCTTCTATGTGAACGTTCAGCTATAAAATTTATTTCACTTTGATACAAATTTTAATACTTTTAAAGTAAAATTCCCTTATCTGTATTTTCATATTGGCTTATTTCTGCAAACAATTTTACTTGTGCAATACTTCATGTATTTTTACTTGTAATAAGGGTATTGACCATAAAGCATTGATTATAACAATTTCATTTAAGTTATTGGAATATTTCATTACTGCTTCTCTACATATATATACTGACATTTGCTATCATTTTCTATAAGCTATAGTGTGTTAAAACAAAGAATATTAATTATAAAGTATTGAGTTATATGGGGAAAAAATTGATGCAACTACTTAGGTTTACTCATACTTTCTGTCAAATCTGTGAGAATTAGATTATATTATTTTTACAGTGGACATTAATATGTTAACAAATTTAAACACTACTTATTGTAAAAGAGTTCTCTATTTTTTTGAACGTTAAATATTAAAGAAATAATTATGAAAAAAATGCAAGGAATAAATATATGAAAAATTATGTTTATTCCTTAAAAGAATAAAATTGGGAAACTTTTTTTTCATGTTTTTCCGAATATAAAACATTTGCATTAATTTATAAAAGTCTAAAAATGTTTATTTTTTTATTAAATATTCTATCTCTATCTCTATGCTGGACATAGAGATTTTTTTGCATTCCGGAAGATGTTTATTATTTTATTTAAAGTGGTATAGTAAACTTGTGTTTTGAATCCTATGTATTTATTGAATTATTATAAAATAAGATTTAAAAATTGTTTTGTCAGATATCATGCTATATTATAACTATGAACAGTTCTCTATATTCCTGCTCTACAAGTTGTTATATTTATAAATGTTATATTATTATAATTCACTCTTATATATGAGCAACTGTAAGATAATGTTGCCCAAGTGCATTTTACAAGGTGCTTCATTGCTAAGAAAATGATTTTTTTTTTCCTTTTGGCTAGAGTGACTTACAAAATATTTGAAAAACAAAAATTAAATTTCCTTTCCCCACAAAAAATTCTCATTAAGAATTGTACAGTGGATATTGTTCATAAATCTTTTCATGTTAAAGCGAATGTTCATGTTTTTATTTTATCACTTGTTAATTAAACAATTAGAAATGTTATTAAATTTTTCTTAAAAGTATGGTTCCTAAATAATTTCAAATTTAAGTATCTATTATACATATATATCGCGCCAAAAGTCGCCAAGTTTATTCTGAATGTTCTGCCAGGTTCGATTGGTTGCGCCATCTGTTTAAAACTTATGGCACGTATGATGATTGTTTTGTGTGCTTTGATATTCCGAATGATAATTATTGTAGTGTGTCCTATTATATTATTTTCGCATTTAAAATTGTTTGTATTTCCATCGCTATTCACGAGGGGGGGGGGGAGTTGTCGAATAATGAACGATCTAAATTTTCATGCCATTTTTTGGAGCACTCTAATTCTAGAAGTGTTTTATAGAATTCTATAAATAAGTAAAAAAATTTGCCCTTAATGAGAAACTTAAATCTCTCACATTTTATTCATTTGATAATAGTTTAATTTTTGAAACGGGATTTGATAGACATAAATAAGGATTTGAAAAATGTATGCAGTAAAAATAATTTTGATACCACTTAAATGGTTTTTTTTTTAATGAAAGTTAAATAAGTTTCCTAAAAGCGAATGGTAATTTTTTTATTCGAAAACAGAGTAAAATACTTTGCTTCCACATTATTTTGATTCTTATCAAAACTTTACAAAAGGCAGTGCTTTTAAAATATGTAAGTTTTAATTTTACTCTGAACCATTGGGTTTTTATGGATTTAGTATATAAAAAATTATATATAATTACTGAAATAGACATTTGATTTCTTTATATCATTAATTTTTTTTAATTCTAGGTAAATGCTTAGTACTGGTACAGCTGACAAAATAAGATATAAATTATGACTAATATTTAAATTTTTGAATTTATAATACTTTTTGGAAGTCATTTCCTACTTCATTCATTTTGGAAAACCGAAATTTTCTTAAAATGTAAGATTTAAACTTATCGCAACAAAAGAAAAATGTATAATTATAATTTTATTCTTCTATGTAAAATTTTGATATCCTTTGGTAAAATTTTATGCAGCAGTGAATAGCAATGGAAATATCTCTATCCCTTTTTTGTTGTTGTTTTTTTGTTATTAACTTTTTGCATTTTCAAATAATAATTTTTTAAAAAATTCAAATTTAATTTTTTATAAAATATATATAACATATAACTTAATTTTTATGTTAATTTTTTCGCTTAATGTCATATAAAATTTTTTACCTAGACGACTGTATGGAATTCAATGAAAAGTGATAGTGTCTGTTGCTTGACCAAGCAAAAAAGATCTTGAATAATAACATTTGTAAAAGAACGAAGTCAACCCTCTGTCCTGATTCATCCTACGAAACTGTTTTTTCTTATCTGGTTTGTTCCTTATTTTTTTGCCAGAAAGCCAATATTTATCTTTTCTGCTTGGTTCAAACATTGCATGTTTGATCCCTCCCTGTAGATGATTGTGAACATGTACATATGATTGTGTATTTATTAACTTATTATTCCGTTTTATTTAAATACTAAGCAAATAAGACGCACAAAGTTATATATATATATATATAAATGTATATGTGGAATTTTATAAGAGAAAATCAAACACTAGTTCATCTTACATTCTATTTCGAATCAAAAATCACGTTGTGGTGAAAGGGAATGAAAAAAAAAAATCAAAAAGTCATTGCTTCATTTCCTTATCATTGGAGCACCTTGTGATGAAACTCCCATGTCCTTTTGTCTATAAGAAAAAGCATAAAAATTCAAAAAAAAATCCAAAACTATTGTACATTGTATATGATGTATTCCATATCCCATTGCTGGATACTGATTTTATTCCCAAACAAAAGGTGAGTGTGCTAGTCTTTTCTCAGCTTTGTGAATTCTTAGTCGTCGTAGGGGGTCGCCAGGCGCTGCGGACTTTGTTGCTAGGCAGCGCCCCCTGCACGAAGAAACAAACACACCTGCTTCATCATCTCGGCCGTTGTTGTTGTATGAGAAACACTGTAGTTGTGTGTGTTGTACATAGTTATGTATGCTCATGTGGATACATAGCGATGAATAAACAGTTACAACTAGTCTCTGGATCTCATTGCTTTTCATGTGTCTTTCTTCACTACCTGACATAGAAGGAGAAAAATATGAAGTATAATTCTTGAACAGCTATCGATGCAAGAAAAATAAACACAAAATCTTCTAGGGAAAAAAAATTACTGAACACGTTCCAATATCAATGGCGAACACAAGGGTGGGGTTTGAAGGTTCAAACCTCTCCCGTAGACGAAAATTTTTTAATTAATCCGTTTTTAAACCATTTTATAAGCTTCACTTTGTGATTACGGTTGGTTCCCTCTTACCTCGAACCCTCTTGTCTGCCTGTAAACCCGGCTAGATGTATGGGAGGAACAGAATAATCCACAAACATGTTTCCCATCTAATTAATTTATTAATTCTTATTTATCAATCAGACACAATTCAATTCTAATTAAGGTATATGTATATAGTAGAGTGCGGAGGTGAGATTCTATAACACGGGAATACTACTACAGACCCGCAACTGAATCTAAGACAGCTTAAATACGCTCAAATGTAACTACGTCGCACACTTTTAAACTAGCTTCTACTTAATCAAACGCACAGTACCTGAACTTTTTATGCATCGGATCCTACACTGGAAACATACAGGTGCTCTCTTCGGCTTGATCAAATGACGTTGGCTCCACACTCTGTAATCTGTAACTAATTCCACTGCTTTTCAGTCTTCAACTAACAATTAATTCTCAAGCTTTATGTTAACTCCTACTTGCACACTCCAACGTATCAACTTCAGCGTGCCAACAACAACGTGTCAACAACTTACCGCCAACTCGCGAAAACAGAATTTATATAATATGCCTCATTTACATAATCACGTTTCCTTACTCGATGAAGGTTGGTTTTTTTTATATTTTCCTTAAAGAGACAAGAAGGGATTAATGGAACCGCGTATAGATCCGTCACAACTTTGTAATGATGGTCGGGTTTCCCCAGCCATCAGTGTACGAGAGTTAGAAGGAAAACTAGCCATAGTCAAAACAACACAATTTATTTGCTATTCTCAACAACGACACAAATTCAACAACCCAAGTTAAGAAGTGCACCAATCGATAAATATGGGAGCAATAGCGAAATTGACGAGATAATTGGAGATTTAATAATAAATCGGATCATTTACACTTAGCACTTCCAGGCACCTTCTTATATATGAAGATAATTTCTAAAGTAATCCAATCCAAACGGACCGAATCCAGTTTAACAATTAATTGACCAAATCGTCCGTTTTAATATTAATCAAATAATCTACGAAGTGCTCTCGTCTAGCTTTACGTTATCTTACGTTAATATTCACGCTATCCTTTAGCTTTTAACCTATCTCTCTCTCGAACCCGAAAGCTAATACTTAAATACACGAAATAATTTACATATATTGTGTCTTCTTCTTCGGGAGGAAGTTTTCAATTAAATAATATTTAAAGAAACTATTTCCCCCAAGAGTTTTATTAGGAAAAACGCGGATAGACCCGTTACAACTTGTACGTAACGAAAGCTTTGAACTCGATTTTTACCCACTTTAAAAGGTCAGATTAATTCGGAATTTTGCTCACTTGTCAAGGCCGATGACAGTATAATAATTTAATAATTTTGTTCCATTGTCCTGATCAGGATCATAAGAATTAACAATTTCCCATTTTCAGATTCCATCCTGCATCTGACGACTAATTCCAGAACCCTTTTTCCAGATTTGGCGATTAAAAGATTAGTTACAGCTTAGTTCAATTAACTACAAAAGGGTGTTTTTTAATTTTTTTTTTAAAACTATAATTTATTTATACTAATCCAGTCGACTTTAATGAAAGCCAGTCTCCAAATTTTAGGATTTTTGGTATATATATTTTTGCCTAAAAAAATTGTTCGCCATTAATAATAATAATGATAATTTAATTGTTTATTTAGATTCGTATTGAAGAAAGCCATCGCATGGGTATGACTGAATACCAGCATCCCAACTGTAGTCATCCACCGTCATCGAGTAACCCCCTCCGCTCACATCCATTGTAGATACCCAGCACACATCACACCTTTTTTAGCATCCAAAACTCCCCTTTCCTCTAAATAACATAATTATCATCCTTTCCGTCGATACTTAAATCTTGCATGTGCCGTAGTTAATCCGGGAGCAGGCGCGTACTCAATACTAACGTTGATGGTAGCGCGGGGTACTGAATCACCCAAATCCTTTGTCTATAATTATTTTTATTGTACACGACAAAAATCATTATTCCAGTGAATAATTTAACTAAGAGAAAGTATATTTCCCTACTTTTAAGGACTTTTCAATTCTTTCTTTGATAATTTGAGAAAAAATATCTATCAAACTGAACCAGGAAGTTTCAAGTGTGCGTGACTATAATAAAAGACAGAAATCACATACACTTTTCGCTAACATTACAGGAATATTATTTGCAAGCAAAACTGTCATACTTTGTTCATGTTATTGTAGTTTTGTTGTCCTTTGATGATCGACAAATAACATGTTGAACTTTTTTCTAACTTGTGTCTTTTTGACATAGCGAAGTGTGCTACGCATATGGTTTCATATTTCTCTTGATGGGGCATTTGAAAATTTTCCTTTCAACTCAAGCGTTTCATGTTCATCGCTTTTCTCAAATTTATTTTCGCTATCATGACTAATATGCATTATTTCAGCAGGTTCTTCTCTTGCTTGGTCAGTTTCAACTTCCTCCAATAGAGATCACAGAGGCCCACACATTTCTTTTTTTATATTCTGCTCATTTACATTCCTAAATCATAATATGTCGTACAACACAGCAATCAAAACCACTAAGCTGTTCACAGGGTGGAAATGTAGCATGTTCATAGAAAATATTTTGGAGCAAAAGTGGCGGCGCCAGGAACTCAAACAAAACGAGTACCTAAGATGGTAAAAAAACGTTTGCCATTCTCCAAAAGGAGGGAGATATGTGACAAACACAGTGGCATAGGAGAATACTGTCAAGGTATAAAAGGTAACAAGTAAACAGTTTTCCCATAATTAATTATTTCGTGAGCCTGGGGTGACTCTGTGCCCCGCTCGCGGGTTAATAAAATATGATAATCTCAGAAATGAACTCAAAGTGACTATACTTCATAAACAGATTATAGTTTATGTTTAATTTAAAATGCAATTACATTACATAATTTTTTTTTTATTTCGCTACTTAAGTAATTTCTGTGAAGGATGGGGCTGTCCCATCTACCTGTGCTCGAGAGTTAGAAGGAAGATTAGCCACAGTCAAAACAAACACAATTTATTTAACAACCTAACAAACATGAACAACCCAAGTTAGGAAATGCACCTTTAAATAAATATGGCAGCGAAAGCGAGGAAGATGCGATCCAAGTAATATTTAATTATAAATTTAATCACTTACTTTAGGAATGTTTTAGCTATCCACACTCCAAATAACTGAAGATACGTTCTAAGTTAATCTATTTCAAACCGACGCTAATCCAATTTTAAATATCTAATTGACAAATTGTCAATCTTATTTATTAAGTAAATAATCTACGGAACACTCTCGCCTAGCTTTCTATTACTTTACGTTAATCACTCACTGCTATCATTTAGTTCTTAACCCCTCTCTCTCTCTCGAACCTGAAAGTTAATGTTTAAATATAAGCCTTGATTTGCATAAGTCACTTCTTCTTCTTCGGGAGAAAGTTTTCAGTAGAATAATATTTAAAGAAAGAGTTTCCCCAAGAGAATTAGTAGGAGGTACGCGAATAAACCCGTTACATTTCTAAATCGCTATATTCAAAGTAAAACATTTTACGGATGTTTATCGCGGAAAAACAACAATGTACTACAAAAAGGACGCATATAAAAGTATCCAAGCGTGTGTAGATTTTGCGCAGTGCTTATGTGGTCGCCACCCCGAAAAATTTAAGAAAATACACTATCCGATCAGTGCGTGCAGTGGGTCAGTCTTTTCCAGATTTCAGGAACAGGCAAATAATTTTTTTCCCGATGTCTACATGAACAAATGTGAATTGAACAAAAGAAATTCAGAATCAGAATTTCCATGCTTATTATTTCGTGGAACAGACTACAATGTTTATCTTTTCATTCTATTAAAAATATATAAAATATTGTTTTTAAGTATTTTCATTTATTTATATTACTCAAGATGCTTGCTTTACTTTTTTACTGTCATATGTTCGGAATTATTTCAAAAAAATTGAAACAGTTAAAGCGTATCGTTTGCTGCACTAAAAATGTCAGCTTCCAAAAGATCATCCACGAACACAGTCACCACAACCATTTATTAGAATAAAAAAATAATGGCCAGAGTTCGCAAAAGCAACCAAGGATCTCTTTTTGGAAAAGGAGTAGTGCTTCGGACGGACAATCCATCATTACAACGAGGCTATTTCCTGCCACAAAACAACTCTCAAGTAATGAATCCCATTTATTCATTTTATGGAACTATAAAAAAAGAAGCTATGAATGAATTACAGCGAAAATCGCTTAAGGTATCCGACTACTTGTCCAACAACTTTAAAAAAAATTGAGGTATGGGGATTTTTTATAGTTTTTAGATTTGTTTAGTATATGTTAAGAAAAATATGCTAAAATTAAGAAGGGAAAAAGAAATTATTATTACTAAAATGGGTAAAAATTTACAAAAATAACATAAACGGTACCAAAAATAACATTCTATACTACAAGTTTATGAACAAATTTTCAATTCTGATGTGCTGCTTTGCTATTCATTTTTAGAATAACCTTCAGGATAAGAGATATTTTAATATTTACAAAAACTAGAGCCCTTTATCTTGATATTATATGAAACTGCTTAAAAAAACAGTGATTGTATTAACATAAAATTGTATGACATTGTATAACATTAATTTTGTAATAAAACAGTGATTGATACATCTGAACGTTAAAATACGTCTACTATTATACAGAACATACACAAAAAATTTCAGTTCATTATTTTCAAAACTGTTTCAGCAATCGCTGTGCAAAAAAAGCATTTAAAACAAAACACATTTCGAGTGAAACGCGTTTTAATGTATGACATGTTGCTTAAAGTAATGGCATTTGCTTTTACTAAAACACTTGTAGTTTTTGTTCTAGTGAATGGAAAATAATAAACTTGATATTTTTATAAAGCTAATAAGATGGCATCTAAAATAAAATTATTAAAAAAAATTATCAATTTTAAGGTAGTCGGATACTTAACACGAAACTGAGGCGACTGAAATATTTTTTCGTCTAATTCATATTAAAAGATATTATAAAAAAAGCATATATTTAACAAAATTAAGTTTATTAAGAGTACATTTTATTTACATATATATATATGTTCAAACATTTGAATAATTTGCTCTCTTTTTATTTAAATAATTGTTGATATAGAGTTAGCAATACCAAAATCTTCCCAGATTTCCGTTTTCGTCTTCTGTTTTTGATCACCAGCTTTAAGAAGCTCCATCTTCATTTTTGACAAAATAGCAGTTTGCTTTCCCTTGAGCTCTTTGCCATTATGCTCGTAAAAAAAATTCTTCTGAAATAGAAAATAAAACGCGAATTAAGCTGACTGATTTTTACTCACTCTGCGATGTACTCGTCCCCTAATTCCGAAACCAACTGATGAGAAATGAAATGTTTTAGTGTGGCGTTTGTAGGGATGGAGTGTGAAAGTAGATTGGATAGATAAAATTATCTTGCGCCATAGGCTATTCTAAAGGTATTTCAAAGCCAAGTTAGCTTCCTTTCTACATGTGAAACCACCTCTCTTCATTTCACACTCCTCTTAAATCTCACCCGAGTGGCTGGTGTTTTCCATATTTTGTTCATTTCCAAACAAAACAAAAAAATAATAATAATAAATTTTTTCGTCTTAAAGTATCCGACTGGTTGCGACAACTTTTTTTTAAAAGGAGGTATGGAGATTTTTTTGTTATTTTTAGATTTGTTTAGTGTATTTTAAGAAAAATATGCTAAAATTAAGAAGAGAAAAAGACATTATTATTACTAAAATGGAAAAAGATAGGTAAAAATTGACAAAAAAATAGCATAAACACGGCCCATTCTGCACCAAAGGTTTATGAACAATTTTTCAATTTTTTTTTCAATCATATGTGTTGCTATATTATTCAATTTTGAAATGACCTTCATGATAAGAGATATTTTCTTTTTTACAAAAACTAGAGCACTTTATCTCGGTTACTAAATGAAAATGCTTAAAGTGATTATATTCACATAAGGGACTGTAAATTTTGTAACAAAACAGTGATCGATAAATCTGAAGGTTAAAACAATTCTACTATTATACGAAACTTACAGAAAAAATTTCAGTTAATTATGTTCAAAACTTTTTGAGCAATTGCTGACCCCGTTTGATTATTTTCAAAAAATCACATTTCGAGTAAAACGCGTTTTAAAGCTTGCTTAAGGTAATGGCATCTGCTTTTATTAAAACACTTGTAGTTTTTGTTCCAGTAAACGGAAAATGATAAACTTGGTATTTTTATAAAGCTAATAAGATGACCCATAAAACAAAATCATAAAAAATTGTCAATTTTTGGCAAAATTTACAGTTTTAGGGTAGTCGGATACCTTAAGTTTCGTGTTAAGAGAAAAAATGCATGAAAATACAAGCAGTTTGTCGGGACAGTTGCATTAGTTCGTTTTAACCGATATTTCGTCTTCAACGTTTTCACGTCAAACGTATTAACGTTTAACGTCTTTAACGTTTTCACGTCACTGTAAATTGTTTATGAAGAATGATGGGAAATATTTTTCGATAACTCTAGATCATGGTGCTTGGGCTCCAGGGCTACATTATGGAAGCGAAGGATACTAAAGGGCAGCGCCATTTTAAAAAAGGATTGCATTCGTTCGTTAACTTAGCATTTCAGAAAAGGTATTGTTACGTTGATCGGGGGTTCGAGGATTTTATGCAAATTAGTCACAAAGAACAGGACAGTTCTTTAAAAGCGATGAGAATTTACTGTCGAAAATCCAATTGTTGAAATACAGGATTCAGCAGCAATATTCTCAGAAGGTCTTCACGCCTTCAACAGCACTCAGACACAATTATCAGTGTCTAAAATACATATATGTAAAAGATTATTCACAAGCATAGCCGAGCTAATCGGTAATCACGGACAAGGCAAGTCTACTAATTGCTAGTCAAAACAATACTCACTAACCGCTGGCTGAAACAAGACTGACTCGCTTCGGCGAGCGTCTCTTTTTTTTTTTTTTTGGCTCAGCGGATACTTCGAGAAAAATCCGCTTGCGTCATAGATCGTTAAATTAGTGGATTTCTCCACTAATTTCTAGAATAATCCAAAAGGTCCCAAACTCGCCAAAAATGATGCCAATTTGGCTCTATCGCCAAGATTTCGCCACGTCCCCATTGAATCGCCATTATAATGTAAGGAACGGCGTTGCTTGTGAATATTGCAATTTTAACATAAAATAAATATAGCATAGAATAATATAAATGTATTACACATCCAAATACAAATTATTTACACTATTTTATATAAAATTCGTAACAGTATGGACTGTACCATAAGAATCAAGATATAAATAAAATAGTGGCGGTTTTATTCAATTTATTTATCGTAGTAATTTCATATGTGAATCTGCAAGCGCATTTAATTTTAAAATCAGCTTAATGAGACAAATGTACCCTACACACTATTCTACAATTTTTCTGAAATCATGAATGAGATGGCTTGTTGAAATTCTTATCACAGAGCCTGCACGTTTATATCAGCCAACACTTGCATGTATACTTACAGCAGCTGATCCTTGTGTAAGAAACATTTTGCTCACAAAAATGTGCTGACTTAAATACGAGGACAATTCGGAAACTAACCGCCGTTTGGGCTTGGCGGAAGTAAGATTCGGAGTGCCCTCAGTCGAATGCACGAGCAATCTCTGATTCAGTAAGCTTCCAGTCAGCGAATGAGAGTGTCGTAGGGTCAAGGGTTTGCTAGTTATAACGTGACAAAATGTGTGCCACCACAGAAAATCTCGCGTAATGTGAGATGCGAGAAATGATAAGATATCTTTGGGCCAAAAATCTGTCAGCAGCGGATATCCATCGTGAATTGTGTGCCGTATACGGGCCAAACATTATGAGTGAAGGTGCAGTGCGTCAATGGATCAGCTTTTTCAAGGACATCCATGAGGAATCACGAAGTAGAACGCTGTCTGTAGTGAGTGCTGACCTCATCCAATTACCATCTAATCATTGCAGTGAAGTAGTGGATTGGGGGACACCATTTCACTGGCGAAGAGGAACTTAAAAACGCTGTGACACATTGGTTTAAATCGCAAGCGGCCACTTTTTATACAGAAGGAATTGGTAAAACGGTACGACAAGTGCTTGTATAATGGAGGAGACTACGCTGAAAAATAGAGGAGAGTTGTACCTTTGATATGTAAATAATTTTTTCCCTCTGTCCTAGTTTGTTTTTTACAACGATTCGGAGGTTACTTTCCGAATTGCCCTCGTATAAAGAAATTTTTTTTCAGCAAATTTCTTTCATACATAGTAATTTTTCAGCAAAGATGTTTGTAAAAGTGAATTAGTGTCATAGCATTCAACATTTCCTTCACACCGTGGTCTGACTGCAAAATCAATAAGTTCAGCTACAGGTGCTGTATCAATATCAACAATTAATGGGATAAGAGAGCAAATTGAATTTAGGCTCAATTTCTTTAAAATCCTGAAATCTTATGACTTCGTCTTCTAAACTCTGCAGATGATCTCTAACCTTAGCAAAAACACGTTAAGTACTTTGTTTTCCTAATAAAGGAATTCTGTTCCTTAATAGTGGAATATACAAGACGAATCTTTGGTCGGGCTCGAGAAAGAAATCTCGGTTCAAAGCGGAGTTTCTGAATGTCTTGGCGGGCTGCAAATAAACTTGTGGTCTGCGGACGGCTGTTTGCCCACCCTTGCTCCAGATGAATGGATCAACAAGAGAAATTGTACCCATTTAAATACGAGGGTCACTCTGAAATTTTTGAGATACGCGCAGACAAGAAGTTATAAAAAAATTAACGATTAAATTTGAAAATACGAAATATTTTAATGCACCAGACGACTTTTTACTGACTTACTTCAAGTTGTTTAGCGTAGAATAAATTTTAGACAGAAGAGAAAATGGAGTTGACGCGAGAACGTTATCGTGCCATGATTTTTTATGATTTAAAGGTGGATTAAATCAAGAGGAATGCTTTCAACGGCTGCAATTAGCATTTGGTGATGATTCTCCATATCGTGCTACTGTATTCAGATGGTTTAAAGAATTTTCAGTGGTCGCAATTCTCTTCAGGATGAAGAACACACAAGAAGGCCGCGGTCGGCAGTTATCCCGGATAATGTGTCTTCCATACGAAAAATGTTAAGGGATGATAATTGCTGTACATACCAAATGATACAGAAGAAACTTAACATTGGATTCGTAGCCATACACAAAATTATTCATGAAGAATTCCTTATGAAAAAAGAAATTTGCCGTGGGGTTCGCCATAATCTAACTGAGCACTAAAAAGAGGAGCGTGTCAGAATAAGTAAAAAGAACCCTTAAATTGCAAAATGAGATGGTAGCCATCGCCTCATTTCTAAAACATTAATGGGTGATGAAACATATATACCGTTTTTTGACGTTCCAACACGTCAAGAAAGAAAAGTATGGGTTTTTGAAGATGAGAGATCACAAGCCGACAATAGTGAAAAGACAACGAGCAATGAAAAAAAATCATGTGTAACGTTTTCTTCAGAAGTACAGGATTGGTCAAGGCCATCAAGTTGGAAGAACAGAAGACAGTAACAGCAATCTGGTATACCACTAAATGTCTTGCAGAAATTCTCCAAGAAGTTAATGTTACGGAACTTATTCTTCACTATGACAATGCATCTTCCCATACAGCTGGATTAACAGTTGAGTTTCTTAAGCAAAAACAAATTAAAGTGAATGACCATACACCTTATTCTCTGGATCTACCCAGGTGTGACTTTTGGTTATTCTTTAATCGAAAAAAGGACTTACGTGGACGTCGTTTTCATTCAGAAGGAGAGATTGATGTGGCTATAAATGCATTTTTCCCATCAATTCCAAGAAATGAATGGTTTGAGGCATTTAATCTGTGGAAAATTCGTCTACAAAAGTGCATTGATGCTGGAGGAGAGTACTTTGAATACTCCTAAAATTTTGTAAGTATAGCTTTAAAAACTTAGGAGTATCTCAAAAATTTCAGAGTGAACCTCGTATCAACCATTTTGAAAGAGGTTTTAATTTTGGATTAGCTCTGATAACAAGTTCTTGTGATACTCAAGACAACGTTCAAATTTGTTTCTGAGATGCTAAAAATGTTCAACTGATAGATATATTTGCGACAAAAAATAATGGAGCTTATGTAATGAAAATGTTTGGCCAAATTTCCTAACAATTTATTTAAATGATGTTTTCCTGTTGTTTATTTCTATCCGATATAAGTTCATTCTTTTCCTTTGTACTTACAAACTACAATCAGATACAGACATTCGAGTTTGCACCATATGTCGATTTCAGAACTTAGAACCGTATATGACAGGTATTTAGTGATAAAAAGCCTCGATAAAAAAACAAGATATCAATCATTGGCATGGCCAAGTAATTTTAGCGCGTTTTTCACATGTTGTATTTTACAATAATGCAACTAATGAACTTTTTACTAACAAAAAGTAGTACTATACTTAAAATTTTTTTTAATTATTAATTTTAAATATGATTCGGCTTATCTAGGGCACAAATGCCGAAAACCCGAGGTCAATCGGTTAATTATTGGCTGAGAAAAAGGTACGACAAAATATGGAACGAAGACGAGGACGAAATTTGCGTCCTAATAGCTCTTTTTTTTACACTACGTGAAAAACGCGCTAAAAACATCGATGCAAAAGCACTAGACTATCGAAACCATTTTGTACATCTGATTTACGTCACACTCTAAAGCAATGCCAGGGCCTTTGGCGACGGACCTCATAACTTTGAACCACGGTCAAGTGACGAGGACAACACCTGAGCTAGCACTCCCCTCTCCAAATTTTCACATCAACCGGAAGACTATGAGTCACGACAGATTTAACGTGCATCAGCCCCTCTGCACGGCGGCCATTTAGGATCACAGATACGTATTTCGAGCATTTACACGATACACTTAGTTATTAGTAACTTAACAAGGGCAAGCTTGGCTTAAGATCAACCCATTTGTAATGGAAATGTTTAATTCTTTTAATGTAACAACTTATTAAGCGTCTGAAAGCATTTTTCTATGGCCAAATGAATAAAAAACGAAAATGCTATGTAGTAATGCCAAATAAATATATATATATATACAGTCAGACCTCTATATAACGAAGTCGCTAAATCCCTAAAAAAGTTTGTTATATGGAAAATTCATTATATAGAGGTTCATCTTTATGCTTTATAAACCCCATAAAACAAACTTTTAATTCATAAATACTATAAATTAATAAAAAATAATTATTCACGTCTTTTTGTAAATTAATATCTATTGATTTTATATATCTCACCCATCAAAAAAGAAAGAATGCCGATGAATATACTGTATTTTAAACATTAAGAAAATAATTTTATATTAAAATTAATGAATTTTAAGGATATTTTTTAATTTAAAGCCCACAAGTAATTTTAAACATACATTTTTTTATAATTAGAAGTTCTAAACATACATTATCCCACAAGCGTCCTTAAATTTAATTACTCATAAAATCTGATAAGTTTATTTGAGTTTTTTTGTTTGAAAAAATGCTTTGCTTCATAACACGCCTCACACCTTTGCACTGCACCTAAAGTCCCTTCAGGAGTATTTGTATCCCAATGTCTTCGCAAATTGAAGAGCTTTCGCTATTACGAAAGATTGGAACATTTTTATCTCATATTGTGTGTATCTGTTACTATTAAAATGTATAATTCAGTTATTTCATGAAATAACTAGACAAGTCATTTAATGTATGAAAAAGATGAAAGATTTCACATATACTTTACTTAGTTATTCTATAAAATAACTAGGTATTCTATGAAATAACTAAAGATAGATCGTTAAAGTGAAAAATAAACAATTTCAAAAATATTTTATAAATTTATTGATCATAAATAGCTAAAATCGTCCGAAAAATACATGTTATCCCTTTTGCGGATGAATAATTGATTAATAATATGGGAAAGCAGATGATATAGTAATTTATTATTGCTCATATTGCTACATTAGTTAAAACCGAAAGGAGGGAAAAGAATGTTGCAAAAATAGATTATATTTAAATATTATCAACAAAATTACATGCTCTGGGAATAAAAACCAAATACTTCATAAAAAACATCGTGCCAACTTTTTAAAACAAAGATGCAAGAGAATATTCAAGAGCAAAAATTGCTGTGATGATACTTTGTGTGGATTGGACTGCTTATTATTTTTGAAAGTCCATTGTTTACCATTACACATTTTTTTTACACGAACACTTTTTAAATCCTTGCCCAGTACCGTAACTTTGAGCTGTTGCAACAGATCGAAGCGTTGTGTCAGTATTTGGAACTTCTTCAAAGGAAATTAATTCTCGCTGACATATACTGAACTGATATTTAGAGTACAATTGTTTTATTCGGCCATCTCTAGTTCCTAATCGGAAAAATCCTCCCTTAAGCAGCTAGAAACTTTTCACAGAGCTTTCGAGTGCCAAATTTCAAGTAATCGTTATTCTATAGAATATTTAGTTAAATCGTAGAATTCAATAATTTTACATACTTTACCTGACTTGTCTAGTTATTTCATGAAATACCTAGTTATTCTATGAAATAACAGATTTCACACTTTAACGGTGACATATCCACTTCAAAATTGTTTCGTCGACATCTCCATACACATGTTCTAAAACGTATTAAACAAGAACTCCATGGATCATAACTTTAAAGCTTTTCTCGATTTTTAAAAAAGTTGATAAGCTGTTTGAAGGAATACCAAATTTTAAAGTAATATCCTTTTTTTTTTTTTACGCCTTTATCAACTTCCTGAAGAATTAAATTTTTTTCTTTGATGCTCAAGCACTTACGTTTTGACATTTTCGAACAAGAAACGAAGTTACCAGTAAGACTGAACAACTAGTTCAAGAACACGAGACAAATCCCCTGAGGGTGAAAGGGGACATCGAAGATGTTTTTCGTGAACTGGACAATAGGGGCTTAGGGTTGTAATTTTTGGATGAAACGGCCAAAATTCTATTGCTCTCGGCGAGTTAGGCATCTAATAAAACAAGTTCAAGGTTTATGACCACCATAAAGTGTGAAAAGAGAGAATAACTTGAAATTGAACCGATCTCACGTGTTCGCCGGTTCGCATCAACTAATGCCTTTATTGCGTCTTTATCAGCTTCAACCGGCCTTCCTGAACGTGGTACATCTTCGACATCAAAATTGCAGGATCGAAATTTAGCGAACCAATTCTGGCACTGGCGTACTGTCAACACACCTTCTCCATACACATCGGTCAATTTCTTTCTGGCTTGAACAGCATTTTTACCATATCTGTAGTAAAACAGTAAGATATGTCAAAAATGCTGCTTATCGCTCTCCATATTTAAAAGGGCACCAACCAAAAACTACTGCGTAGAATTCATTGGAATTTTTCACACACAAGCCTTACTATATGAGCTCTCAAAGCATATAAAAATTATACGGCTTAAATGTGAAGTTGGGTGCAAAAAAATACAATTAAATCCTCTGACGGGAAAAAACGAAATTACTTTCCGAACAACCCAATAGCTACAAAAGAAATCTAACCAAGGTAAGAGTCATGCTGAGAAGAGGCTTTAAAACTTTGTAATTATTTTATATAAAAACTTAAAATATTAAAAACGGATTAATAATTAAAACTATATTTTTACTAAATATAAAAAGATTTTAATTTTAATTACCTACATTTAAATATACAATAACTGAATATTTCAAAAGATAGAGTACTTACACTTACGAGTTTCAGCTTAAGCGAAATATAGAATGTGTATTAGTTTCAAATAAAAAATGAATGCCATTTACAGTTAAAAATATCAAAATTTTTAAAAAACTCAAAAATGCGAACAAAAACACATATTTCTCCTTTTGTAAATGAGTTCTTTGAATTCTTGAGAAAAGTTTTAATACTAATAAATACTTTTTTTCTCTAAGAACAGATAAAAGCTTAACATTATTTTTTTTTTAATGTACCGATTTTTTACAATGGAATTGCACAGATCTAAGACAAACAGATTTGGTCCCTTTTATTGTAAGCAGTGATCTCTGTCTTCCAAAAATATTGTCAACCGGAAGATAACAAATCCAATTTTCGCATTAAGTTCTTTTTTCAGAATAGATAATCAAGACAGAAGCAAATTAGAAAATGCAATGCCAATACAACTCCTACAAATGCAAAATTTAGAAACTCGCACCTAAAAAGCAGTAATACTTCCTTTTCCTTTAATTCAAATGAGTTCTCAACATGACTACATCACATGGAAGTGTAACTAATAATGTATCCATAATAGATTTGACAGTATGATCTGTTCCTTTTCTCAGCTACATTATCCTCTGCTTATATAATTCTTTAAAATTAATCACTGTCTCAACTGTTATGAAGCATATTAACAAATTTTAAAGAATTGACTAGTGATCAGAGTTGTATCTGCTTTAACATGTTGAATATGCCTTATGATGCGTCAAGTAATGACCTAACACTGAGAATAATGTAATCCAGTGGTCTTCAAACTTTTTCAACTCATGGAACCCCTAGAATTAGAAAATGTTTTTGTAGAACCCCTAGAACTAGAATGTGTTTTCGTGGAACCCCTAAAACTAGAAAATGTTTTTGTCGAACCCTATTCCACACACACACTTAGAAGAATAAATCTTAAAATATTTAAAGTAGATCAATGAAAAGGCAATTAAAAAAATATTGCATTTCTTACTAAGAAATTTAATCTACTTTAATATAAAATTTACTCATTAATAAAATTAATTAGTGATCCAAGTGTCCTCTACCCATGCATTATGTTTAGTAACTGAGATATGTGCTTGCATTTTTTCACACAAACTGTCAAAGTCTAGGTTTATTGAAAATAACTGCAATTGCATAGTGTATTCCGAGTTTCATTCGTTTCTATACTTTGTTTTTGAAGCCACTCACATTGAAAAATATTTTTCATTTATGCACAGTTCTGAATGGCATTAAAATGTTTATAGCTGTGCGAGAAATACTGTGTACTTTGTGTGAATTTGCAACAGGAAATTTAGAATCTGTTCTTACTTAAATTTAGATATTATAATATCGAATCTGTTGATATGTCGTAAGTGTTTTTCCACAAATATAAAAAGGTGCATTTTCCATTAGAAAACTATTTAGTTTTGAATGACATTGTACTAATGAGTATAAAATTATCTCATGGAACTCTGGATAGTACACAATAAAATATTCACAATCTAGTAAGTATATATATATAAGTAGTAATATATATACTTACTAGATTAAATATATATATATATATATATATAAAGATAAAACATTTTAATATTTCTTTAATTATATTATAATAGAAGTTTAAAAAAAATAGTGCAAAATAAAGTTATTATGAATGAATAAAATTTTCAGTTTCTTAATGATTTGGATGAGCTTTAAATTCTTGTGGGTACACAAACATTTTAGAGAATGTGAATCCATTTTGCATACATATTGACGTTTCTTTTTGATTTTCTTATTGTGACTTGTGGAACCCCTGAGTATGCCTCATGGAAACCCAGGATTCCGTGGAACATAGTTTGAAGACCACTGATGAAATCCATTGAAAGCAGGAATTGTGTTGAGAGTACTGCTTCAGGAAATAGTGTGATTGTAAATATTGCTATCCAAGTTTTTCCTTTTCTTAACTAAGAATATATTGGAAACCATAGCAATAAAATTTATGGTAAATAGATATTAAAGAAAGTTAACAGCCAAACAGATCGTGCTCACAATGGCATTTGTAACAATTTCTTAACTTGGAAATTCTCTGGGGGAAAAAATTGTGTGTAACATTTACCCCTGTATTATGAATTAAATATAATACACATGAGAAAGCTTCAACATCATAATAAAAAAGCAAAGAAATTGTACTCAGACATGGTATCTAAAAACATAGCCCCCTAATTCAAAATTTTCCTATAGCATCCTTAAAAAATACCAAATAACTAGTATGAACATTATATTAAATATCCTGCATTATAATAGATTTATTAAACTCAAGTTCAGACATATTTTTTTGGACTACTTTGCCTCCAACAATGTTTATCATGCAATTCCTTTAAATTTTTTTTAAGAAAAAAAAATTCTTAAAAAAAGTTTTATATTTTTAAGTATATAACTTTCTATAAAATAAATGATTCCAGGAGCAGATTGTATTTCAGCTACTTTTTCACACAATTTGTAACAAAATCAACAATATTCTAAAGTATTTTCTATACAATTATTTGAGATTGCATGCTTTACAATCTTGAAAGCCATGAAATTGTTTCAATTCTAAAAATTCCTGTAAACATAAAACCTAAACATTTCATATATAGATCAATAGCAATAACTTTGGTGTTTTTGAAAACCGTTTAAAGGATTTTAATAAGTCACTTATGTAATCATAATTCTGATTACACAACAAAAACTTCCATTAGTCATACTGTTTTTCATGGTGGGAGGTGTTACATTCTAAAAAACATGTCAATTAAAGGTCTGAGAAGTATTCTATGGTAGAAATTAAAAATGTATTTGTCTACAGGAGACCTGTTTGACCCCCACCCCCACACTTGTGTATGCTACTAATCAGTTATCGACAAATGATTTCAATTAACTTTACAGGTGTTTTAAATGGAACATTTATTCAAAAAAAAAAAAAAAAAGAGGGTAGAATTTTTTAAAATTGACATGAAAATGCGAGTTTCTGAATAGTTTGTGAAATTCACAGTCCTTCATTAGAATGTGTGGATCCCTCCTGGTCATGAAACATTTGCCAAAAACTGCATGTTTTTTTTTCGTATCTCCTCTATAATTAAAAATATTTTCTATTCTCAAATTAGTTTTTCATTTGCAGAGAAATGCCAAGAAGCCATACTATTATTAGTTTTTAGAAAACAGAATTAGCATAGTTTGAAATTAGTAAAGCATATGAATATTATTACATTATCCTCTTTGCAAAAAAATAACTATTGTGCTAACTGCATATATGGTTCTGCAATTGAATAAGGCAAAATAGCTTTTTTTTAAAAAATCATACCATTAAAAATAATTTTGGATTCTAAAAATGATAAAATATCCAGCCATTTTTTAAAATCAAAAACGTTTTATTCCACACACACACACAAAACCTAACATTTGCCAAAATGCAGAAACAAAACTTTTGCTTAATATTTACATTGTGTTATAGTGAATATGCACAAGTATAGATGCCCTGAATTAATCCAAAAATAGACTCTGAAGACATGACAATATCTTCTCAATCAGTTTCTAAATGATAGGAAAAAAATGATACAGAAAATAAGACTAGCTTATAACACAAGACAACAATTGGATGGAAGAAATACAATAGCTTCTGATAGGGTTGCTACAGATAAAACTATTGCCATTGATGTCTGGTGTTTAGCTTTAGATTGAAAATATATTCTACCCATTTTACAGGCTTAACATTTTCACATTCATTAGGACATGTTTGGAAATTATAGGAATTTTTTTTTTCCAATTTGGTTTTTATTTGGAAATATATGATATATATGATTTGTTTATTGAAATTTGTAATTGATAGAACTTATGGAAATTAATATACATAAATTAATGTACAAACTAATTAAATCAATTCAAATTTACAACCACGAAGAAAATTCTCAATCTTTGATTTTGCAAATAGTATATTAAACTAGTTAATGTAATGAAATCTTTCATCCTGTAAATTATCAATACGATCATGAAAACTTAAAAAGAGGAACGGATGGGAGAATCAATGTATTCACAACTTGTAAAATCTTCTCAAATGAAGTATACATATTATTTCTTCTCACAGTTTTTGTCTAAAAATCCATGTATAAGAAAAAAATAGATGGGGGGGGGGGGGATTGTGTAATATTTAAGAATGTTGGCCAAAAAATTAATTCAATAAAAATGAAAACAGAAATCTTCTAAAATAATACTCAAGCTATACACTAATAAAAAAAGAATATTTTTATTTCACTAAAATATTCATATAATGCATTTATTTACAGGTTTGAGGATAAATTTCCTAAACTTATCCAAGCTCTTTTTGGTACTTTGAATGACACATTCAAGTAACAAAATAGTTTCTAAGACAGTTCTTTTTTTAATGTATAACATTAATAGTTATTAAATGTCAATGACACATAGTGACATATTTACTTATTACCAGTCCCATTTTAAAAATTATTCTTACATAAAATATGAGTTTTACTAAAAACTATTTTTATATCAGGCACAATCTTTCCATGTGTGATGCCATTGTCACAGACAATATGTAAATAATTGTAATTCAAGTAGCAGAATTACAATGTCAAATATCTTAATGTATATGAGTGACATAAGAATCAATCCTCACAACTGCGGATCAGCTAAAAAGAAAAATATAGCATCACAAACTATGTAACATAGCACATCAATTTTAATAACTAGGCAAAATAAACAATTCAATTATTGAGTCAAAATAAAGTCTACTTTTTCTAGCGACATTTGTTGGATAATTTTACATAGATTATATTTACAAAGACACACACATTTTACATTCATAACAGTTAACGAATAATTTACATACTACTGCTTTGATTAAAAACCCATTTTTATAATTTTAAAACAAATAGCAATATATTTCTTTAGACCTCTCTTTCAGTTGAATTATCTCAGATAATATTTAAAAAAATATACATATTTAAGATAATGTTTAAAAGTAGCTATATTGCAAATACCAAAAAAATGCACACAGATGTATATATGAGTGTTTTATTTTTTATATCTTAAATTTTTCAGGAAATATTCCCAGATTTATTTTTCAAACTATGAGACTTGGGGGAGGGGGGAAAGTTTCTCACATATTTTCCTTTTTTATTAAAATTTCTTTTTAAGTAGGTAATGATAATAAATAAACTACATCTTTTGAATTCTGTTAATTTTTACCTTTAAATTTTCAAATAAATTTTTGACACCCATGTCTTATTCATTCTCAACATTGTTTGTAAATCTAAATTGATAACAAAATGCAGAACTTTTAAGAATTTTAAATAAAATCTACAGTAATGAGATTTATTATCATTTGTCACAAGTAAGGATGAATAAATGTATGTAAATTAAATTAAAAATTCTTTTTTATGCAACATTTTCAGATGCAAATAAACTTTCCAAAATAGGCAAAATACCAAACAAATTTGTAGAATGATTTTTAACATTTAAGTAAATTTAAACTAATTGTACAATTTGTAGTCTAAATTTTTCTGAGAATTTCAAAACTATGCTGTATTAAATATGGTACACAAGACATTTAAAATAGCCAAATTTAATTAAGAATGCACTTAAAGATTTTTTTTGCAATGTGTATGTTTTTAATAATTAATACAACAATTTCCTTAAAAATAATTAAATATTAAAGTAGGGGAGGGGGCAGAAAACAACAAAAATTTATATTTCATGAATTTTTAGTAAATATATAAAAACTAATAAAATGTACCAATTTAAAAAATACAATGCAATTAGATGGGGACTTTGGAGACATGAAAGGAAAATATGCAGAATGAAAATTTTGATATAACTATTACACATCAACAGAAAAGACTAGATGTGGCAATCTTATTCAACCAAATTTTATTAATTGTAGGAAAATTGTTTTAAATTTAATAATTTAAATGGAAGATAAAAATTCATACTACGGTAGTCTTTTAAAAATTAACACATGGGACTCTTATAAACAAATATACATAATTTTAAATTACATTTTTTAAAAGAAATAATAAACAATTACAATATAGAACAATCAGTATACAAAATACATTTATTAAATTCCAGAACTGTGTGTATAGCAAGCACATGGAAACACATTAGAACTTATAACTTAACACATCTGGTGAAGATGAAAAAAATTGAATTGACTCCAAAAGTAGTTTGGATTTTGACATGTGAAACATAACAGGTATGCTCTGTATAAACAGTTATTACAGATGTAACAATGGAGCAAAAGTTTAAAGCAGTCTTGCCTTACCTTGTTTAAATTAGGAAAAATGGTGGCTAAAATTTCCAAAGAGCTTAAATCCCAATATGGAAAAATACTGCTATATCTCACTCTTGCTACTCCTGAATAACATGTTTTATGATTGCAGGTTAAAGGCTGAAGTTAAAAAATGTTCTACAAGACCGGCCACCACTAAAACATCCAACATAACCAAGAATATATATGCCCTTTACTGACAAACAGAACATCAAATGACCCAAAAAATGTCTGCTGATGATTTAAGATGGCTCATAAAATTTTTACAGGGGATTTGTTACAGGTTTATACTACATTGTTCAACAGTTGAACAAAAACAATACTATATGGATGTTAGTAGGGAATTATCACAGCTGTCAGAGATCTGTTATTTTGGGAATTGAATGTGGAAGACAAGGAATTCTGGTGTTGTCATTAAAATACGGGCATGAAGAGAAAGAGCAAAATGGCAATCATCACCTTTTCCCAAAGCAGCAAAAATTCGATTTTCCAAGTTAAGAGATATTAATGACTTTCATGGATATGGACTGATTAACCATGAGCTTGTTATACCTGGTCGTATTCTCAACAAAGAGTACTATGAAGCGTATTTCAAATTAGGAGATGAAGCAAGTCCATCATTTTAGAAAAAGAAAAAGGCTTGATTCTAGGCTCAATGTGAAGCTAAAAATGCAATCATAAAGTTGAGTCCTCCTTTTCTACTGATTTGTCCCCCCTCCCCTCAGACTTTTTTCTCATTCTTAAATTTTGAATCCATCCTATAATGACAGCAACTTTAGGATATAAAGGACGTAATGAAAAACGAAATGGCTGGATTTCAGAAGATTCATAACAGCAGACATTTCAAGAGCTTGTACAACCATATACCAAAGAGAACAGCTGCTTGAAGTGATTATGCAAAAATGTAAACACTACTTTTGACTTAAACTACTTCATTGCACTTGCTGCAATTCTGGAATTTAATACATAAATCAAAGTTTACAACATTATATTTCTTTAAGAGTTTCAAAAATATTCACCTTTCATCCCTAGCATTATTATTTCTTGCTATAATTCTTTTTTACAATGTTTTTATGGTATACTTTCTGCAAAATAAAAATAAATATTAATACAGTAGAATGCCTACTAATAAATACTTAACTAAACATTTTCAGCAAGGTAATAGTTTGATAGTTAAAACTGAACTGCTGAACTAATTAAACTAAAATGTAAAAAGGCACTGCAAGAGACTAATGGTTTTATGTATTTTAGCAACAAATATAATGAGACTTAATAATTAAATTCCATGTAACCTAATTTTTAACTATTTAAAAAACTATTAATGCTGAGTAAAAAACTGGGAAATTAAAAAAACATTAAAAAAATTTCAAAATTAAAATAATCAGTTGACCAAAAAATATTAACTATATTATTGGTTTACAGTTGAAAGTTTCACTACCATCCACTTTCAATTTGAACACCAGTTGCATAAGAAATATATGTGGACTGGCATGCCATTCTTTACGTTGTCACAATATTTAAAACTTTTTTTGAAACTAATTAAATTTAACATGCAACTACTTCCAATAACTCAAAAAATAACCTTGAGATTTTGTAAATTACTACTTTTGGATAAAAAAAAACACAATATTTTACTAATGGAATTATCTCAAGTCCTAAATATAATCACAGACTCACAATAACATGGCTCTAAGCTTTGAAGTCAATTCACAACATAGCTTGACAAATAAACTAAAAATAAAACTCTACACAAGTCATCCACTCAATTTATATAACAAAATTAATGGAAAATAATTATTGGAATTTTCTTCCTTATAGTTTATCAGACTCATGATTTTGATAGAATACAGAGATAAATTTAGACTAACTTATATTTAGTGAGAGAGAAGTAAAATATATATTAATCATATGGATAATTATAATTCTCAACTGCACATAAGGCTACAATTCATCCACCTTTCATTAAGCAACACATTCTCAGAAAAACAAATACAAATTACTGAAATACACCTAACAAAACTGCATGCATGCACACAATATAAGTATTCTTAAGTTTAAACAAAATCATTTTCAAAGATTTAGACAAAAAGATAGTTCATTAAACAGTTTTATACAGAAAATAAACACAATTTACAACCTCTGACACCAATGTTCAGAGAATGAAATCAGAACTGCCGATCTGACAACACTGGCAAAACAAAACGCTTCACATGTGTAGCGGCAGGTGTTCCCCATCTACCCCGCCTGTTGTTTAGCTGAAAGACTTGTTTCACAAAGTGCTTGTTTAGTATGTTGGTTCTTAATTGAGAGCAGGAAAATGAATGAACAAAATATCAATTTAAAGTTTTGTTTTGAGCTTGACAAGACACCAAAAGAACCAAAAGCACTATCCATGAAGTGTGTGTACGAGTGGTTTGTCTGTTTTCGAGAAGGCTGGGAAAGTGTTTCTGACAACCCCCGTAGCGGAAGACTGGCAACTTCTATCAGTGATGAAAACATTGAGAAAGTGAAGAAATTATCACCAAAGATCATTGATTAAATGTGTGATGATAGCTGATGAACAGCTGATTGGCTCTGAATCCCTTGTGACAAATCGTTACCCACAATTTAGGGATGAGAAAAACGTGTTGTTATCTTGTGCCACATTATTTGATTGACGATAAGAAGCAGGCATGTTTAGATGCTTCGCAGAATTTTGTTGAAACGGTGGGTGCAACATCAAATTTCTTGAACTGTAATGTCACTGAGGATGAGTCCTGGTGTCTCAAGTATGACACTGAAACAAAAAGGCAAGGCATGGAATGGAGTTCTCCTGCATCATCTTGTCAGAAAAAGGCCAGAGCAGAAAAATCGAACATCAAAACGATGATCACCTTTTTTGATAGTTAAAGCATTATCCACAAGAAATTTCTACCTGAGGGAATGACAATGAATGCTGGAAGTTCATTGCTGAAATGCTCGTTTCATGAAATGTCTATGCAGTGTACCACTCCAGTACGCACAACAAGGTTCATTGTTTTTTGTTGACGACAGTGCTCGCCTTCACACAGCCAATATCAAACAATTCTTGATGATATTGGAAGGAGGGGGGGGGGGAGAGCAAATTGGACATCCATCATACTTTCCAGATATCAATCCTCCAGACTTCTTCCTATTCCCATGACTCAAACTAGCTTAAGGAAAGAGATTTGACAAAATTCCTGACATCCAACAAAACGTGACGAAGCTTTCGAGCTCCAAACCAAAATACTTCTTGCTAAGCTTCTGGAACATGTATAGCAGATCTCAGTGGTGCATAGTTATGGGAGGTGATTATTTTGAATGACAGTAAGGTAAGGTTACAGGACTTTTCACCGAACTTTATTGTTAGAGGTTGTATTTGTCATAAGAATCACAGCCTATTGAGTGAAAATTAGTGCAATATCCTCATTAACATTTAGTGTCTCACAGCAATTATCATATAAGATAAAATTTTTAAGAAACAATTATTTTTACATATGGAATCCCCCCCTCACAAATCCCTTGAGGGGAGGGGGGCAAAGGAAAAAAAATAAGTACTTAATTAAAAAGGCTTGTAAAAATAACTGCTGATTACAATCAGTAACTTTAATAAATTTCACATTCCATTAACATAAAAATTACTCACTATTATAATGTACATTAAGAATTCCAGAAGGAAGAATAGCTTCTTCTAGTAGTTATCTTTAAATTAGTGATTAGAATGAGGATTCTGGTAAAATACCAAGTTTTTCCATGAATTTACACAGATCTTTAAAAGCAAAGAAATTTAATTAAGGTATTAACTATATTAACTAATATATACATATTCAGATTATTTATACAGAAACAATTATATGAATTTTTTAAAATAATTTAAATTTCAAAAATCAAGACTGCAGAGGAACAGATTTACAAGAAAGTAATGCTGTGAAACAATTTTTCACATGCAAACCAAAGAATAAGGCATTTATTTTTATATATAATTCAGAAACATTTAAATTTATTGATTTTATACAGTTAAAAAAAAGAGAAATACAGTGAGAAAAAATATCTTAAAAAGGTAACTTATTAAAATAATTTTCAATAAAACAAATTTAAAATAAAATTTGTTTTGAGTGAGTGAATATTAACAGTGCACTATTAAGCTACTTGAAGGCTTTTGGCAACAGACCTCGTAATTTTGAACCATGGTCAAGTGACAAGGATAACACCTGAGCTGGCATCCCACTCTCCTTTCCACATCACACCAATGGGAGGATGCTTGAGCCTTTATGTATGTAATGTGCATTAGCCCTCTATGCACAGTGGGTCTTCAAAGGTACTAGGTTTGAACTCATGAGATACCAGCCACTCCATGACCCTGACTACTAGGCTATTGCGGTTACAAAATTTGTTCTGAATACAATGTACTAAATACTTTTTAAAAATTCTTTTTTTCTAAAGTTCCCTCTATATAGGCATTTTTGAAGTTTTTTATTGGTTTAAACTAATCAATCAGGCCAATTGGCTTGCAAAGGCTGCAACCAAGCACAAAATTGACACATACATTGCCCTGTTAATATTCCTAAATCATTTTACAAGATTATGAAAGAAAGAATGGTGAAGCCTTGGAACCAAGAATCTCATTTCAAATAAAGGGAGCTTAACAAAGAAATTCTTTCTGACCATTAATAAAAAACTGTCCTACCATCATTTTTAAATTACAAAATAACCCAATTTCTAATTGGTCATGGCAACTTTAAAAGCTACTTGAACAAATTTAATTTTGTTCCATCATCTTCATGTGATTGTAATAATGGTGGTGAGAAAAATGTAGAACATGTGCTCCTTCTGTGTTTCAAGTATGCCAAAGAGAGAAAGATCATATGATTGGCTTTCAAGGGACTTAATATAAATTTTCTTCTGGACCCCCTTTAGCAACTTCTTTCTACCAGAAGTGCTTTTAAAAAGTTCTGTGAATGTGTTGTAAATATTTGTAATCCTTCATAACCTCAAAGGATTTTTTTCCCTTCATTCCTTTGTAATGTGTGATTAATACTTCTGTGAACCCTGTGTGATACTTTGTGGTGCACGGAGATTTTATAATTGTTTGCAATAAAAAAACTAATCAATGACAGAATATTAAAAGATGTAATTTTTAAATTAACTTTAGAATAAACTATTAGATATTTTTAATAAGGAGATACAATGATTTCCAAAAGTTTTGCTAGGATGGAGGACTTGCTTAGATCCTTGTCATTTGATTCTGATTCAAAATTATGAGGCTTAACTAATAATCCTCATGTTGCTTCAGATTATGACATAAATAAACAATCGCTCATTCAAAAATTATGCGCGGAATAATAAAATAAAAATTGAATAAGGGAACAGCTTTGATTAGTACAATATTACACATGAAAATAGTCAAGATATCTCTAAAGAATACAAAAAATAAATTTTAAGTGACTAAAGTACATGTACAAAGGAAAATTTCAGTAAATCACATGCTTGATAAAAAAAATTAAATAAAAAAATGATATAATACAAATTTCAATACATTCTTTTGAATAAAGCATGTATATAATGGCTAGGCTTACCAAAGATCCATAGTATAGACAGATGTCATTTTGATTCGAGGACAAAGGCACTTCAATAAGGAAAAAAGGCTATTTCCAAAGTTTCTGTTGGACAAAATAAATACATAAAAATAAAACTAATACAACAATATTGTTCAAAATTATAATCCTTTATGAAACTGACAACTTTTCTTTTTGTTTTGGCTGCTATTCTCATTAAAAATAGTATATCTTAAGTCTTATTACACACTATCCTCTAAAAATAATGTTTATAAACCAATTTTTCCCATACGAATAGTTATAGCATACTATATCAGTCCTATTAGATTTGAAACAGGGTTCAAGATTCACAGAAGAAGGTACTATTTGAACTTTTCACAGCATTAAAAAAGTTACACTCTACATGTACATAAATAATGGATACATTACTGATTAGATCATTTTAAAAACTGCATCTCCGTATGTATAATTTCATGAAATGGAAGATGATATAGAAGTTTTTCACAAACTAATTTTTAATAAGTAGTCCACCTTCTGATTTTTTTAAAATTTTATATATATTGCACAATAAATTGAAACTGACTATCATTTATCTCCTCAATTGCATCCAAATTCAGGATGCTCCAGAAGTGCCAATTACACCAATGAAACAATATTTTTAAAAAAATTCTTTCTATATTTTGCTATGGTGAAAATAATCTTATGTTAATATAATGAAGTGCCAAAAATCATGCATTAACAATCTGTAATAATCCAGATTGCAGTACTGTTGAGAAAGAAATGTATAAATCGGCAGTGCATTGTCATGACTTTTATTTGTTTTCAGATCCATTCATGTGAAAAGTTTTCAGATGTGGCTATGGGTGCACAACAGGAATGGAAAGTGTCAGGTAAATTCAACAGTCCTTGATTCACAAAATCGAGAGTGTATCGAAAACATATCATTTTAGCTATTATTTTGCATCATGAATAATGAATGCATTAGTTGACTGCGTCTACTTAATGAACAAGACCCATGATGGCAGCATAGAATAATCAGTAAACCATTTAAACAACACTGCAATTACAGTAATGATGAATGAGGGAGGTCGAATTTGATCAGTTGATAGAAAATGGCAGCAAAAGACGGACCAGAATTCCTTTATTAATGACACCATCAGCTGAAGTGCCTCTGCTGGACAATTAAAATCTCAATGACTGGAAAAACTTTACTTGGTCAAATGATTTATAATTCCAGTACGCAAGAGCTGATGGTAGAATTCAAGTATAGATACACAAGACCATGGACTTCAGTTTTCTACAAATAATTGCATAAAACTAGTTCATAATATCTCCATAAAAGTTTTATTAAAAATCTGGAACAGCTTGTTTCATTGGATTATATAACACAACTTGCAATTAGCAAAATTCAAAATAGAGACACTTATTAGAGCAGGCCACTTACAAAACAGATTTATCTAACTTGAACAAACCAGCACGTATTCTACTTTTAAGACTTAGACCTAGAACACAGTGCTGTCAACTTTGTTCAAATAATTCTGTGTGAGTATCAGGCTCAGTATCCCTACTTTCAGTACAGGTTACATATACATTCGTTTGCTAATACAGCTTTAAAAAAGTTAGCAAAATGTTGTATTTAATAATATTGAAAGTTAATACATTTATTTTCTCATGGCTTAATTTTTCAATAAAAATAGATTTCTTTTTAAAAGAATCGATACATTAGAAGTTTTAATCTAAATATGAAAAAAGCAACTATCAACTCAAGATGTACCCAATTCAATGCACCAGAATATTTTCATATGGCAAATGAGAAATTTTATGATCAGTCTACAAGACACTGATTTCAGCTATTACTATGCATTGATATAATTTTTCCTATTTTGAACTAAATATCATTTATTGTAAGACTCACTAGTGATTCATTTAACTTCAAGTTGTAAAACATCTACAATTTTCATAATATACAACAAGATCTAAACTAGAATGCATCTATAATAGTACACGAGAGAGGAGCAAAATTAAAATAATATATTTAAAAAAATGCCTTCTATGTTTTCGTATGAAATAAGATAATGTCACAGAAAGTAGAAGAAAAAATAAATTACAGCTGTCATGGTTCAAATGATAAAACATATCAATATAAAAAAGGTAGTCACCATAGTAAAATTAGTGATTAATTGAAAATAATGTGATGCCCCATATAAAGACTACAAAAACCAAATCAAAATAATAACTCTGAAGCAAAATCCTTTTTGAAAACTCAGAAGCAAAATAAAACACATAAATCATACTGAAAAATATGTATAAAAATTGCTAACCTTTTTAAAACTCTCATCCAGTTGTTGAGAAGTCCCACTAATCACTTTAAACAGTTTGGAGGCTAGTGATCAGATTGTCTTATTTCCAGCAAAGCTATGGAAAACACAAATTGAACAATTTACTAACAACTTAAATAATACAACTTGAAAAACCTCACCAGATAATCTATTGGTGTTTTGAAAAACACAATGTTACTAAAATAAGGAAACAAATTATTCAATTAAGTCCTTATTAAAAATAAAATAATTATTAACAACTTTCTTTGTAACATTAAACTAACTGCTAATTAATTGAAAGCCTTTTAAAACAATATTCAAGCAAGTATAAAAGACATACCCAATGTGAAAAAAGGTTTCTTCAATTCTAATGAAAATATAACTCATTTTAAAAAAATAGAATACGCAATATGTATTCTGTAGAATAAAAATCTGGCGATATATACAGACTATTTAGAATGCATATTAACAAAAATTTTAATTGCTTTTGTAACGGCAATTTAAATGATTGCTCCAAGAAAGAATACAAAAAGACATTTTATTAATTAATGTATTCTGAAAATTTAATTATCCTTTAAGTTTCATACATGGTTAAATAGTTTTCAGATGTGTGGATGCAGTTGAATGATTAATTATTAATAAGTTTTTACTAATGCCACCTGTCCGATGGTTTGAGATTGAGGCCCACGAAATTCTTTGCAGCAAAGGGCTAGATGTACGTACACCTGGTGTTAGTCATAGCCTTGAGCACCATACAGGTGACAGTACGATTCAGCTCAGTTCCACTCCAATTTTGAGGGAGAACACCCTGGAGATGGTTAAGGGCCTCCCACCTCTCTTCCTCTTCCACCAACCTCACGGGAGGACTTGCTGCTTGATGACTATTTAAAGTACACCCATGCTGTAGAGGCACTACACCTCATTTACAAACATCCATTTCTTCTCCGGGATTTGAACCCAGGTCCTATGGCACAGTAGTCAGTGTCACTAACCACTATACATGAGGGGCGGCTATTATTAATAAGCAATTATATAATATATATATATATAAGATTTATTTTTCAGTTATTTCGAGATATAGATTAGGGCATTTCTGTTAACTTTCAAAGTCATAGGGGAGCTCATAAAATAAAGAGAATAGATTTTATTCACTAGCAAAAAGAATAAAAATGAAAAAGTAAAAAAAAAATTGATGTTTTTAGTTAAATAAAAAAAATACACTTACAATTATTAGTGGCCACTCTACGATCTTCAAATTTGAAATGAGAGTGTCGTAATTTGTGCAATACTACATTCTATAAATACATAGGGCCTGGGTTCGAATAATGGAGAAAGCATGGATGTTTGTAAATGAATAGTGCCTTCGTGGCATGGGGGTACTCTAAAATAACCGTTGAGTCACAAGTCCTTTCGTGAGATTGGTGGAAAGGGAAGAGAGGGGGGCTGACCACTCCCAGGGTGTTCACCCACAAAATTGGAGCGGAACCAAGCCAAATCATACTGTCACCTTCATGGTGCTCAAAGCTGCGGCTGACAACAGGCGTACAATCCAGCCCGATGCAATGATGAATTTCGTGGGCCTCGATCCGACTGCGCAGACAGGTGGCATTAGCAACACAACTATAAATACTTTTCACTCATAGCTTAGGATTTAGTTCTATCTCTTAAAGTTTTTCACATCTTCCAAGAGAGTATTTAATACATTTTTAAAAAATCTTTTCATTGACTAAATTTAAATACCTCATTGGAAATTAGCTTCTTGTTTAAAATGCTTACATTAATTAATTTAAGATTTCAAATCAATTTTTACAACACATTACACATTTTTAACACAACTACTATAGAGATAATACTCTTATTTCTCCTAACATTAAATTCACACTGTAAACTATACATATAAAATTTCTCAAAAATAAAACTTTTAATATTTTTTAAGAAAAAAAATTTTTTTTTTTGATAAATTGCAATAACAAATTCTTAAGTTATTTCAATCAATCTTTATCAGTGAAGGACTTAAAACTTTTAAAGAGAATAATATACAAATATAAGTGTTATATATCTTTATATACAAAAATTACGTGTCACAGTGTTTGTCCGCGATGGACTCCAAAACTACTCAACCGATCCTAATATAATTTTGCATAGGTGTGTCATTTCGTCCAACTTAAAACATAGGATAGTTTTTATTTCAATTAATGACGCCATAATTTTTTTATAGCCGGAAATGTGAAGAATCTGGAAAAAACGTTGCCAGATTCCCGTAAGGGAATATCCGCAAAATGTGGCAAAACTCATGCGTCTGTGGAAGCAGATATTGCAAACCAAAATGCACGAAAATTAAGTGCCTGGCGTATTTCGGGGTGTGGAATCCGATTTTCGAGTTTCACATTAATTATTTGAAACAACAAAGGGGGAAAATTTACTTCAGGAAAATAAATACATGTTCCATGAAAATTCTGTGATTATTTTAAGTAATAAAAATTATATATTTGACAACTATAGTAGTTCAATCAAATTTTGACCTTGAGAATTCCAAATTAGGTCAACTTTTCATTCAACTGGGAACAACATTTTTTTAACCGAAATGTTTTGTTTATAACTTACATCCGTCGGAGAGATTTTCCCTTGATTTGAAATAGTTGAAAATGTTACACTATCGTAAATAATGTTTTTGTTCGCTTTTCTCTTTTTTTTCCTAAATGAAATAACCAAAAATATTGCTCACCTTTCAACAGTCAAATTTCTTTAATCACTTGCCAACAGTCAAAAATTTCATTTTCATTTAATATTCATTAATACTAAACTTATGAATACTTTTAGTACTAAGCATCCCTGTTTTATTTTATCCTAAACGAGATAGTACCAGATGTGATTTCATTAGAAAAGCTTCAATAGTAAATTTCTTTTCAGGGTCATAGGGATTGCTAATAGTGAATTGCAAGCATCGTATTTCTTATTAATTGGTTCGTGGAATCAAAAGTTAGCACAAAAAAAATTTCTCTTTTTTTTAGGTCATTTCAATTCAACAAATTGCTAATAATAAATTTATCTTTTTTCTTAGTGATTCGTGCTTTGAAATGTAGATGGCAAATTGCCAATAACTCCTTTTCTAATGTTAGATTTTTTATACGTATATTAGAACAAGAAAACAGTGATTTGCAACGAGAAAAACAGTATAATGACGTTGATTTAGCTGCAATTATTGCGAATAATGAGCCATTACTGATAGATGAACAAAAAAATATTTATAATCGGATTATGCTGGCTGTTAATGATGAACAAGGCGGGTTTTTTTTCTTGGACGCACCAGGTGGAACCGGTAAAACATTTTTAATATCGTTGATCCTTGCAAAATACGATTGCAGCAGAAAATTGCATTGGCATTTGCATCTTTAGGCATTGCTGCAACTTTATTAGATGGTGGACAAACTGCACATTCAGCATTCAAGCTGCCATTAGACATTCATAATAAACCAGATGCGATGTGCAACATTAAAAAAAAAAGCGGAATGGCTACAGTATTGCAAAAGAGTTCAATAATAATCTGGGATGAGTGTACCATGGCCCATAAACATTCACTCGAAGCATTACACAGAACTTTGCAAGATTTGAACGGCAACGAGAAAATATTCGGTGGTACCGTCCTACTACTGTCTGGTGATTTTCGACAGACATTGCCAGTCATTCCTTGCACTACTTTTGTCGACGAAATTAATGCATGTTTAAAGCAATCGTTTTTATGGAGATACGTCGAAACACTGCAATTGACCATAAACATGCGAGTACAATTGCAAGGTGATCCATCGGCGCAAATATTTTCTAAGCAACTCCTGGATATTGGAAACGGGGAAGTGGAACTGCATCCCAATACACAATATATCAAAATGCCTGACGATTTCTGTACTGTTGTTAAGACAAAAAATTAACTGATTGAGAATGTCTTCCCGGATATACTGAATAATTTTCAAGATGATGATTGGCTCAATAATCGGTTTATTTTGGCAGCAAAAAATGTTGATGTTAACGAAATAAATTTCCGGATACAGCAGTTGTTGCCAGGGGATCTAATGGATTTTAAATCAATCGACACTGTCGTTGATGAAAATGAGGCCATGAATTTTCCAACTGAATTTTTGAATTCTCTGGATATACCAGGAATGCCACCACCCAATCTTCGGTTGAAAATTGGTTCACCAGTTATTCTGCTGCGAAACTTAAATTCACCTAGATTATGCAATGGTACACGTTTGATCATTAAAAGAATTACCGGAAATGTTCTTGAAGCAACTATTTTAACTGGAAAGTTTAAAGGTGAAATTGTCCTGTTGCCACGTGTTCCACTGATACTGTCAGAGTCTTTAATACCATTCAAAAGGCTTCAATTCCCAATTCCTATCGCTTTCGCGATGACCATTAATAAATCTCAAGGCCAAACAATCTCCGTCTGTGGCTTGGACTTAGAAAATCCATGTTTCTTGCATGGACAACTATATGTTGCATGTGCCCGTGTGGGGAAACCGTCAAATCTATTTGTATTAGCAAAAGACAAGTTAACGAAAAATATTGTGCACCAATTAGTAATAAGTTAAATTAAAATTATTTATTGTTATAATTTAAAATATAAGAAAAACATTAAAAATATTTGCTAAAAATTACAGTTATTTACCTCATTTATAAAATTAAAGCTTCATATTTGGTTACTTAATAATTTTGTAAGTAATTCATATATTATACTATACTCAAACAGGAAATTAATAACATGCAAAATTTTAAAGTATTTTGTTTAATTTCAACTCACCGAAATTGTAAACGAAGATTAATTTGACTGCATTGTATAGCTTAGAATAATATTATACAACATATTAAAACAAAGCCACAGCAACGCGTGGCCAGGTCAGCTAGTATATATACATAAAATAAAAAATATTGTTACCCAAAGACAATTTTGAAATATTTGTTACTCGATTTCACAAAATTAGAAATTTAGATAATAAAGAAATTACACCAGTTTCCAATGGTATTAGTATTAGATAAGATTTCAAAATATCCCAAACAAAAATGTGGCTTTTATAAAGATAAATAAAAGGATTGATAGTGAAATAAATAAAAAGACAAAGGAACTGTAAAAAAACTTGCCTAAAAAGAATAATAAGGAGAGAAAAAATCAAATATATTCATATGTAATTTGAAGAATACACTAAATTATTTACCTACAATTATCAGCAACTTTGTACAGTTAAAATCTTCCTCATTTTTATTAATCTTGAAATCCTGCCAATACCTAAAAAGACAAAGATGAATATCAGTGATACTACTGTAAGAAAGCATCACAGATTGAATCTTTTTTGTATGTATAAGAATACAATACAATTCACTTAATTTTTTTTAAT
The DNA here is from genome assembly GCA_019973975.1 of Trichonephila clavata. NCBI lineage: Eukaryota > Metazoa > Arthropoda > Arachnida > Araneae > Nephilidae > Trichonephila > Trichonephila clavata. Next base: position 62,580 of record BMAO01027630.1, on the reverse strand, counting down.
TAATTTCCTTACTTAAAAGTGTGTTTGATGTGAATATATGATATACTGACCATGCTAAGAAATCCCCTCCCATTTCTTCACAACTGCTGTGATTTTGTTTTCATGCACATGTCTATATATTTATATGAAAGATCTCACACCTAATAAGTCTTTTAAAAATTTGAAATCCTTAGTCATAAATATTTTATACATATTGAAATACTTTCAGTTTCATAAAAAAATCCCAACACGGACTTGGAAATTTATGAAAGACTTTAAATTGTTAAAATTAAATATCCAATATTGATATGCTCCATATATTTTTCATGAACTAATCAATATCCACATTTTTAAAGTTTAATGAAGATTCCCTTTAGCTGTTTAGAGAATTTTTATACAGAGTAAGTAACACAGTAAAACAAAAATCAATTTAAAGCAATTTTTAAAATTTGATATTTATTTTTTCTTTTAAAGCATCACAGTAGATTAATTATCAGAAGTAATGAAATATTTGATTCTGAAGATACCCAAAATATTGAAAGATTTGACATTTTCCATATTACTCAAAAATAATAATTACGATATTTTAATACATTTTTTTGTTAACTTTAAAAAAAACCCAATATTTTACTTTTTAAAAATGAAATTCACTTGAGTCACATAATAAACAAAGGTTTTTTTTATTTGAAATTTTTTTCATAAAAGAAATTAAAATAATTCAATGTATAAATAAAATTATAAATTTTATAGATTCTCGTGTTCAAACAAAACTTATATGCTTTATTAAAAATTTCATGTAAATTGCATTATTAAAAATGCTGGAACCATAAGTTTTTACCATAAATTGAATGAAATTGAGTGAAGCATTTAGTAATATTTATTATATAGCAATTCTACTCAAAAAGATCTTTAAATAAAATTATACAATAGTTCTAAGAAAGCTATTAGCTTTTAATTTAATTTTACATAACAATTTTAATTACTCTACAATACTTTTAAAAATAAATAAACTATATTCATTCATCTCTTTAATTTTTAACATACCTCTGATGGTTTAAGTGGAGTATTTTCCAAAGTCTGAGATGGCCAAGGTCCAATAGAAGTTGGGACAGAGCCCCCAGCTTTTAAATCATATTTCTGTTTATAAGGACAATCAATATACCTACCATCAACCTAGAAAAAGAATAAAATAATGCTTAAAAAAATTATTGGTCATTTATTTAAAATTCATTTTCTAACTTATTTAAGGCAAAATACATTAATGCATAGAAAGACAGAAATATTTAAAAATGTTCTGTTAAAAATATTATTTTAGCATACTTTTAACATATTTTGTTCCTTTTCTTGAATTGTTTTCTCAATTTCCATCAATTCTTTTTCTAAATCCTGGGTATTTAGTTCCTTTAAATGCCTAAATTCTTCCATCTGCATAAACAAACATGGAAATTAATTATAAGTAGAGACAAGGGGGGAAATAATCCACTGCAATATATTAAGTTTTAGACTTTTACAAAGGGTTGACTTTTAAATTTTTTTTTCCATACATAGTTTTCATTTTGAATCAATCCTAGGTATTTCTATTTTTCAAAAATAAAAATAAAATAATTTAAGCTATAAATATTAAAACTTTTTTTGATCAAATATTTTAAAGAAAATATGAATGAATATAGTGGAAGTATTGTTACATGTTATAGCATTACCTAGGTCAGAAAAATATAAATAAGTGTTAAAAAAAATATTCAAAGCATTATAAATAAAGTATGAACTATAAATATTTTTTTTTATAGTACGGCTTTTCATAGAAATATAAATATCCCCCCAGAAAAAGAGTTGGAAAAACCAACAAGAAAGGTATTTATTGAATACAGGGGCAGCAACTGCTTTGCTAAGCTGTTGCCAACAGAAATATTGGCAATATAATAGATATACAGCTGTTTACAGGGTAGATTCATTTGCCTTTGACACTACTATACAGATGTACATCAGCCTAACAATAAATAAAACATAAGGTTTCTGTAATCAGAACCCTAGATCTTACTAATCAATTTATCCCACAAACATCAACTTATGCCAACAAACAACAGCATTACTCCTTGTAGATGCACATAGGGAAAAAATGTTAATTTGCATCTACAAGGCATGGTTGATCAAAAAAGCTATTGCATTAAAATTTTCTATTACTGGAAAAAAGCTCACTGATTTCCTTTAATCATCAGCAACTTTCAAATTTTTTTTTAACATAGTAGCAACCTAACAGAATAACAAAAAGAAAATGGCATTAAATTCAAGCTAACAACCACTAACAGATTGCCAATATTTGAAAATAATTCTTATGGTTACTTTGGTTAATATTGGTAGCCAGCTTAAACCAAAAATAGGGGTTTTTTTTTAGTTTGTGTTTGGCATCATGATCCCTATCACTGATAAGTAAAAAAAAAAAAAAAATTGTAGAATAGACAACACACATATACATATATCACTACAATATTAAACAGATAAAACATTTAAAGTTTTAATATTATTTTTAGAAGGAAATCCGTTTTAAATTTTTTATATATAAATATTAGCACTTAAATCACATTTAATCAGAAATTTGGTTTACTTCATAATCATTTGCATTTTATATTATAATAATTCTTCAGGAGATTTATAATACTTAAATGTATATTTTCTACTAAACTTCCATTGTTGAATTTATATAAAATATGATACTAATTGCAACCAAATGTTTATTCAACCTTTATTATGTATATATATGCTTACTTTTAATATATTTTGCTTCTTTTCTTGAATTGTTTTCTCAATTTCCCATAGCTCTTCTTCTAAATATTGGGTATTTAGTTCATTTTCTTGCAAAAACTCTTCCATCTAAATAATAAATAAATCACAAGTAAATAAAAAAGTAAACAAAACTATTTTGCTGCAATTTTTTTTTCTAATTAAATTATTTTGCCAAATAGCTAATGTGACTGAGTTTAACTTTAAAACATTGCCAAATTTTTATTGAGAAAAACGCAACATGAGAATATACTTAATAAAAAATTAGACAAAAAAATAAAACACTTTCACTATTGCTCATCAAATGCATCATTTAAAAAGTATTCTAAAGTAAAAGATCCAATAATACCATAAAATGTATCAGACAAAACAATAAGATTTTAAACAAGCTATTAATTATATCACAAAATAATTTGATTAGGCAGTAAATAAGCAATTTTTTAATTGCATTGAGAAGTTGTATTTTTAAAAATTAGTCCAAAAAGTAAAACTGATTATTCAACAATAAAAAATTCCCACTTTTTGATGTAAAAAAAATATTTTCAATTTAATTTTGATGCTTTCAAAAATTGCACATTCATTTCCACAAAGATCCAAACAAGAAACAATCCAATCGTTAAACATATGATGAATATATTAAAGATTTAATCATCTCTGATAGTTTAGAGACAATTTTCATTGATATGAGTAATCTCGCATTGTCACGATAAAGAGTGACACTTTTTTTTTACTCAGACAGAAGCTTATGATGAATTTCTAGTGACAAAAAGGGTAGGTGTAAAAATATTTCATAGTCGTTTTTTTTTTCTATCATTTTATGTTACATTCAAATGCTCAGCTCTGACAAAACCAAATTTTATTATGTCTTTCAAAGAGGTAATCTGTTTAATTCCATGTATAAAGCACACAGTTGTGAAGATTAATGCAAAATTTGTTGATATCACATTTAGTATAATATTTCATAAAAGTCTAACAGGCTTTCGAACCTTCCTAGTTCCTCAAATAAGGAAGATTCAGTCAATTTAAATTTTGTGGACCACCTTTGGCAGTTTCAAGATGTTAGAAACAAGCCTCTTGCACCCTTGCTTGCCCTGCCATCTTTTTGAAACTTGTATAATGTTGCAAATACACATTATCTTTAGCCCAGTTAGTGACAAAAAAGGGTTAATAGAAATTAAATGCCCAACAAAAAAAATTTTTTTTTAATTCTGGAAAAGGGATCTATCTACTACTTCTAGTTTTTATTCAGGTATGACCTATTCAGAGGGCAAACAAAAATAGCTATAAAAATATGACACCAATTACAAAATGTATCACATTTTCTTACCCCACAATATATCTATTGCAACAAAAAAGATTAATAGAAAAATTATTTAAAAATCTGTTAAATGTTTTAAAACTTTTATTCCTAATCCAAACTGTCACAGGCATAATGATTTACTTTAAAATAATATCAAGTCACACAAATAAAACCATTTAACAATTTTCATTGAAATCGGTGTTTCATTTCCAAGCTGTATCACATCAAAGTTATATATAAATAAATCTTGTAATTAACACTTTTATTAAACAAAACTGAATTTCAATAGTAAAAATGCAGGTTTAAAATTCTGATTTTCATAAAACACCATTTTTATTGGAAAGGGGATAGAGGAACTTGAAACACCACTCCATTGCAAATATATTTTGAAACATTCCTAATTATTTTTAAGTGGAAAAAAGTAAGAAAACTTAATTTTCAATCAATATTACATGTTTAAAACAAAATATTTTCTAAAAATTAATTAGCTATACTTTAATGTATCTAAGAATTTTTATATCAGATTTGTTTGAATTAAGCCTAACAATACAATATAAATTCAATCAATAAAAATAAAATTTAAACATAAATACTTCATGAAAATTATTTGAAATTTTACAATACTGTTGATGAAAGAATAGCATTTCCCCATTTAATAAATGTTTATCTTTTTCACAAGTATGACAAAGACAGAAAATTATAAAAATTAATTAAATGAAAACAGATTCAAAAGATTGCCACCATAGTGGTAAACACAAATAAAGAATTAAACACTGATAATATCTTTGAATAAACTATTTTGATACAATGGAAAACGTTAAAAACACATAATTTACAATTACTGTTAATGATTTTCTAACAAGGTGAATACAAAAACATAATAAACATTCACCTGTAATTGATACAGATTATCACCAGTAGATTCTTCAGCAATTTTATAAATTTCTGCTGCTTCTGCATTACCAATCCTGAAAACAATAAAATTCAATCAATTTGAAACACATATTAAAAAATTTGAATGAAATAAATTAAAACAATTTTTCTTTTTCACAGTTTCCACCAAATAAAAAATTCTTTCACATTCATAAAATGTTCTTAAATAGATTCAAATGCATCTTGTAGACCAGCGGACAGCAACCTTTCAGCTGTGGCATGCCAAACCAACCTCCCAACATGATTCAGCGTGCCAAGCAATAGCAAATATTTGAAACAATTTGATTCCCACGACAATACATGCAGAATTAGGAAAAATAGAGGTCAAAAATACTAATTTAATTATATGTTAATTAAGCATCATTTTAAGATATTTATTGACATAAAAATAAACATAAAATAAAACTATTACTTCAATTCAAATACAAATATTTAATGTGCACATAAATATGTATCTTTTTAGAATTTTTAAGGGAAAACTTAAAGTATGACTGTTCTTCAATATAAATCAAAAATTAAAATTGTATATATATTATGCATTCTTAAAAATATTTATGAAACAAGAAACAAACAACAAAAAGTATAAGTGTTCATGCAGCAAAGTTAAATAAAAAAAATTTTAATTTTAATGTAAACCTTGTTCCTGCAGAGCTCTACTTAATGTCGCAATATCAGGGGTATAGTTCGTTACTTTCAATTTGACACAGGATTCAGAATGTTCAGCAGTTAAACAATTTTTAAGTGGACTCAAAATATATTTCATATGAGAAAAAATTTGTTCACATAGATATGTGGAACCCAAAGCAGAAAGAAGGGCACATGCTATTTTTTTTTATACAATTAAATCTTTCTGGCAATGACATCCAGCAATTTAAAATAGCTGTCGATTTATTGCTAGAGTTATCTTCCAAATTTTTCCGTAACTCCTTAAATTTTGTTTTCCAAAAATCTGAAGATGTTAATTCAATAAGTTCCATTTCAAAATTATCAGTTTCCCTCCACTCAAAAATTGACAAATCAAATGGGATTATTAATGGGTCTATTAAATCAGGTTTGATTAGAAAAGAAAATATAGCCATACAAGCTCTTCAAAGTCTTTGCATCTTTTAGAAAACTCCTCTTTAAGTGCTTCAACGCAAGTTTGAAGTTCATCTTTGTCTACGGTTGATGTATTTGCAAGCGCTTTAACATTTGGGAAATATTTGTAGGTACTAGTATTAATATCACAGGAAAATAGATTTAATTTTGTAGCAAAGAGTTCAAGTACTATTTGACTTTTTCCTTGCAATCCTAAGTTTAGTTCATTGAGATGTTTAGTTATATCTGTCAGAAACATCAATTTACATAACCATTCCTTGTCTAATTCGGGAAAATGTTCTCCCTTTTCATTAAAAAAAATTTTAAAGTGCTCCATGCATGACAAAAACTAATTCAAGACATTACCACGACAAGGCCAACGGACATGACTGTACAAGGGAAGATCCCCATATTCACTTTCCATTTCTTCTAAAAGAGATTTAAATTGTCTGTGTACTAATGAAGATCGAGACACTATAAAATTAACTATTTTAACAACAGTATTCATTACAGAAATTAAGTGCCAAGACGAAATTTTGGCAACTAAACTTTTCTGATGTATTATGCAATGGAAGTTCAATATTTTATGTCCAATATGATTTTCAAGAAGTTTGACAAATCCCCTTTCCTTGCCAACCATTGCAGGAGCGCCATCAGTAGTTACACAAAATATTTCATTTATATTAATATTTTTTCTTTCAAAATGAAAAAAGAATATCCTGCCCTTTAGTTGTACCAGACACAGGAATCATACTGCATAATTCTCCATAAATTCGATTTTTATCACAATATCGTGCAATTACTGCAAGGCGTGCAACATCATCCACGTCTTCACTTTCATCAAGAACAACGCTAAATGCAACATTTTCTTGTAAACCTGAATTTTGTTTCGCAGTTATATTTTCTGCCATTTGTGTTACTCTTTCAACAGTTCGCGCAGAAGCAGGTATTTCTTGAATTCAGGATTATATTGTTTGCAAGTTAGGTAAATCACTGAACAATATTTAAGCACTTTTTAAAAATGTGTCCTTTATATGTTTGCCATCTGTAAAAGGTTTTCCTTTGGCTGCTAAACAATGAGCAATGACGAAACTACATTTTATCGCTTTTGGTTTGACTCCAATTGTTTGAAACAAAAATGTAATTTCCTTTTTATATCCAGAAACAGCTCTTTCTAAAACTTCACATTTCTCATCAAAATTCTGTGGTCTGGTTTTTAGTTTGGAAATGTCTTTGTACATTTGACGTACGACATACGACGCTTTCGCGACATAGCACACATACAGCACGATCTTTTTGTTGTATGAATCCAAATTCGTTAGTCCAAGAATCTTGGAAATCGCGAACATCAAGCATTCTTTTTTTTAGTCGCCATTTGATCCAATATGTAACTATTAACTGTCACAATAATGAAACAAACAATATACAAATTTTCACAATAAAACTAACACAATGCGACAAAGTTAAAAGTAACCAAAAAAATCCCGTCGTGCATCAAACTATATTTAACTTTCGACTGAATTCATACTCAGTATTCGTATATCGGCGTGACTAATAGAAAACATAAAAAAATGTGCTCTCATCAAAATCTAATATTTATTTCTATTAGCTTAATTCACTCCAAAAGTAAAACATAAAATAATTATGACTTTTTTGGCACAACACTCGAAAAATTACATTTGCTCTTAATATTTAGTTAAAAAGGAATTTTGTTATGAAGTCTGATTCACTTGCCTAATTAACCCAGAGCATTTTTTTTCACCGAATTTATTTCCAATCCAAATTAAATAACTATTTTTGTTTAATATATTTCCGATGGAAAAGGTCTGTTAAGCAGAATTTTGGATTTATACCTAAGACATTTGTTTTTTCATTTTCCGTCGATGCCCAAACTTTTGGTGGGTAAAAGACAAACTACTTACTTTTTTATTCACAGAGCCGTAATGAATGATTCTTAATTTTGCAAGTATTGCTCAATAATTTTTATTTGTGTTGAATATTTAATGCTAATAGTAAGTCACATTTAAACAGAAGATGCGTTCTTTTACATAAAGCACACAAACTACAAGCAAAGCAAGCTGATTCAGCAGAATTTTTTTATGGCAGAGAATCGAAAGTGAAAAATAACCTTTATATAAAGATGCACGAGGGGATGAAAGGAGAGACAGAACGACGTAGCTTTATATATAGTATATATCTTATAATTTTGTAGAGTGGTGGCGTGCCACTGGAAATTGCTCCGCGTGCCACATCTGGTACGCGTGCCATAGGTTGCCGACCCCTGTTGTAGACACTACAACTGCAAGCAGTTGTTAATTAAAAAATGGTTTCTAAACTACAGAACAAAAGACAAAAGAAATAGTTTGCTTCTTTAAAGATTCAATGTTATTCATAAATAATTCTATATAGCTGGTATAAAATATTTAAAAATTTACTTAATAAATACAAAAAATTAAGTAAAACCATGTTTAAGAAAAAAAAATATTTATACATTGATTTTATACAACGCACATTGTGGTTTCCATCAATCTTGCTAGAATTCGCACAATCTAAATTCATTAGTCATAATTAAAGACTATTTTATCTGAAGTTATTTGCTTAAAAAACAGCTAATTAGGTATTTACATATTAGCGTCATTGCAGCAAAATTGGCGCCATGCAAATCGTGCCATTTTCTACCAAAATCAGACTGATTTTTTCCGCCATGAAAAACACATTAAGAGTTCAATGTTTTGATATGGCCTGATTCACATGGCACCAATTTTGTTGTGCTAATAAACACAAGTACTGCTAATTATTCCAAGTTGAAAACTAGTGTAATAGTCCTGAATTTATAAATGCATTTAACATTAAAAATATGTAATATTAAAATTATTAATGACAATATTAAAAAGGAGAAAAGAAAACAAGGTGGAATGATTCTTACATATAATAATGCAGTTGTTAAAAGTAAATGTTTCAAATTCACTTGTAGGCATTATCCTTTTAAAAATGAGCTTCAAGAAATAAAATATAAATCATACACTTGAGAAATAATTATAAACATAACAAAAGTAGGAAAAAAATTCATAAAATTTTAAAGCTTCAATGTGCTTATAAAGTAAATGGAATGCAATTTCAATTTATTTCTAAAATGAAAGAAAATTTATACTAATGTAATTTGGAATTTTGTATTCCAAAATTTTCTAAAGATTTTTTTTGAAATTTTTTTTGTAAGTTCATGTATATTTTAAATATACATAAAAACTCAATGATTTCAAGATTAAACAAACTTACCTCATCATTTCAGCTTCATTTGTTAGACAAATAGAATTGTCTATATTAACAGGAAATACAACAGATCCAGATTTAACGACAGGCAAATATTGCTCAGGTATAATAGCTAATGGAACTGCAAAACCTAATTTAAAAAATAATTTATTAATATACCTATCTATTTTTGCTTTAAAAAATTCATTTATAAATCTTTCTTTCAGTCTAAAAAATAAGGGTTTAACCACTTAACTGCCAAGGAAATGTTACGAAATTCACCCCCCCCCAGAGCCACCATTTTTCCCACAGGTGCGCATTGTTAAGCGGTTTATTGGGGGGAAACGAAAAGGCGTTTTCCCACCTAAAAATTGTTTACTTTCAGTTTAAAAAAAAGAGAGAGAGAAAAAAGGATAAAATAATAAAATGAAAATAAAAATTTTAATCTCTAGAGTAACAATATAATTAAAAATAAATAAAAACTTATCTGTTCTGCGATATATCCTGAAACATGGTTGAACATATAAACCAGTATCACATTCAGTACATTGGTACAAAAAATTAAAAATCTCCTATTGCACACGGTAAGCAAAAATGACAGCAAATGAAGAACAGTAAAAACACTCAAACAAAATAAAAAGAAAATCTGTTTAGCTATGAATTTCATCGTCCTGAAATATATCCTTTCAAATTCCTTCCCCACCTCTTCTCTGAAATAAGTAAATTCTTTAGATTCAATGTCATGTTATTGTATTCCAAAGCCATGGGACTAGTTTTAAACAGAGCAACAAAATACAAAAAGTCTTCTTTTGGGAGAAGTATACACATCAAGGACACAAAAAATACCAGATCAGCAGGACATGTATACACGCCTGTGACACTTAAGGGGTTAAATCATATTAGCTTAAAACATAAAATCATGGCTATATGTAATTAACAAAGTTTTTGTAATATTATATGTGTCATTTAACAAAATTGTTTTCAGCATCAAGGGGGGGGGGGAGATGGTCCCACTAAAACTTCCATTAAGAATATTTTCAGTTTCACCAATTTTTAAAGGGAGAAAGCTATTTTAAAAATTAATTGTGGCAATTAAAAGATTGTATTTTTTTTTTAAAATTATGATCATTTAAAGAAAGTAAAAACATAAGAACACCACTTTTAACAAAATAACGCAATTAACAAGGACAACAATTAAATAGATTTTGTTAAAAATTAAAATTATGAATCTTTTTGATTTTCTATACTTGAAAATGTGTCTAAGCATGTAACATTCACATAAATAAAATATCACAAATCCATTACTTCCGAATGTTTAAACTTCAAATCAAAGATATAAAAAGGTATTTAAAACATTCAATCACAAAATAAAATCAATATTTAAAAATTAAAAAAACCTGGAGAATTAGTTGCATAAAAGGACGGTGCAAAAGAAGCTGATGGCAATGGATGTCGAACAACTGAAGTAGGAATGGTAAGTTCTCCCATGTGTGAAACAGCATTCACTTGAATGGGAGCTGTTGCACGTATTAAGCTTTTGGAGCATCTTGATATTGGACCATATTTAGAAACTAAAGGTGGCTCAAAAGGAATAAATTCATCTTTCTCAGAAGGACAAAATAATGCACAGTTGGAAAAATCCCTGTGAAGAGAAGGAATTATCAAAACAAATAAAAGAATTAATTATTTAAAATGATAACTTTAGAAGATGCATTAAAGCAGCATGACTGATAAATCAAAGTTGTAATCTTTAATAGATTTCATAAGAAAAGCAATTTTGTGTATAAATTTTAAAAATAAGTATTCCTTACACATATTTTCAAGTTATATAAAATAATAAATCAGTTACAAAAAAATATATAAAAAATATTAAGGTCCCAACAAAGAATGTGCGATTACTTAAAAAAAATGTTTTCGATATCAGTAATTAAACGAGTGAGTAAATATTAACGTTGCACTGTTCAGCTACTGGAGGGCTTTTGGTGATGGACCTCATAATTTTGAACCATGGTCAAGTAACAAGGATAACACCACAGCTGGCACCCCCCTCTCCTAACTACCAACACCACACCAAAGGGCGGACGTTTGAGCTCTTGACAGATTCAGCGTGCATCGCTTCCTAACAGTGGTACTAGGCTCGGAACTCATGACATGCCAACCATGAGTCTGTTACCTTGACCACTAGGCTACCGCAGCCACATCAGTAATTAAACTAATGCTTTTAAAGGTTTTGAATTAAAAAAGGAATTTAAAATCAAAGTTTGACTATAGTTTAGAATAAAGATTAAAATTAAACATATTTACATTTCTACCAAACCATTTTCTATTTCTTCTTTGGCAACTGAGGAATTTACTTCAGTTTTTGAATTTAGAGAATTATTGTACTCATTGCTGATGCAATGTGCTGATGAACCATATGGGAATACGCTAGGAGATGTCCAAGGTGAATAAAATGATACCATACTGCCATCATCAACAGCTTTCAACACAGAATCCTAAATAAAAGTACAATATAACTATAATTAGAAATTCTTAAAAATAAAGATGTTACTCATAAGAAACTCAAGATAGATTAAATAGTTTAATATTTTAGTAATGTATGAAAGTTTTTGAGAATATTTTTTGCAATTTCTTGATATATCAATGACATTTAAAATACTCAAATGAAGATTAATTATGACTTAATAAGAATAAATACAACCTAAAAATACCAAAACCACAAAATAACATTTGGCTAGTATTTTTCTTTTCTTTTTTGCTAAGCATATAAATGCACAATTATGTAAATAACATTTATGCAGCAATTTATGAACTACAAACACATGATTTTGAGTGTGGCTTGAGATCATAACAGCTTTGTAATAAATAAAAAGCTTTAGAACAGAAAAAAATTCCTTAATTACTGACAATTCTTTATAAAAAAAAAAGAGAAAAGAACATTACATACTGTTCCCACATCTGAAGGTGAAACAATGCCATCTTCAGCAATAGTAAGACAAGGTGATTTTGGAGAATTGGTCTCGTCTAATTGAGCTAAAAGTTGTTTTTTCCTTTGTTGAAGAGCAGCAAGTGTTTGACAATCGATCTGATTTAAAAAGCATACAAAATACATATAAGCAAACAAATTTAATTTATAAAGAAAATCCACAAGATATAATTAATTTTTAGAGACAGATAAATTTTTTCAGTAAGTAGTAACTGGTTTTAATGGATTATTTAGTGCACAAGCTTTTATTTTTGCTTTCAAACAAGACATCTGAAACTTTCTTTATAAACACTTTTTTAATGAGTTATTTTTCAACCCATTCAATCTCATAAAAAATTAATATTTTCCTACTTAATTTGCATTGCATACAATTAGCAAAAAAAAAAGTTTATGGACAAAAAATTAATAAAATGTTTAAATTTTTAAAACACTAGCAAGAAAAATTATCTAATTATGCATATTTCATTCAAAAACTAAAAATATAATTTGAAAGTTAAAAATAAAAAAAATTCTGAAATGATCAATGCATTCAAAACTAAGCATTGTAAAATATTTTCTTTCTAGAGAAAGGTCATATTTAGATGTAAAAAATTCATTAGAAAGTGTTAGTACAATATTAAATAGGATCATAAAAGAGATCACCATAAATAAGACTAATTATATTAATGATATAAATCTCATTTCAAAATAATTACCTGATTTTTCATGACTGAATTTGATGACTGAGATGCATTTGACTTAACAGCATTAACATGGCAAACTGGTTTTGAACAAGATATAGATGAAGTATCACAAGTAGAAAAACAAGATGAATTTTGCATAGTTGGCAGAGAAACAGATTTAGTACTCAGTTTCACCTTTGCTGCAGGCAAGCCTGCTATGGCACTTGGGACCACACCAATAGTACTTGGTAATATTTGATAAGATGAATGCATAGATGGAACTTGAGGAAGCTTTGTTGTTAAAGGCTGAAAGGCAGGTGATTCTGGATTCAATTTATGTGACATCTGAAGTGAAGAATGTGTAACTGGATGAAATGCAGAATTTGCAGAAGGACATATATTACTTTGTACACTGAATGGGTGAGTTTTCGAAGAGTTTTCAGCAACAGTAACTTCTGTTTCAGAAGATGAAGCTGAAATAATTTTAAAAATAAAAATAATGCTGATTTGGAGAACTGCACTGAGATAAAAGAAAGATATAAGTTTAGACAAGCTAATTCTGATGGTTGCATTTAAAAATAAATATCACAAAAATTCACACAGATTTAAGGTAGATATAACTGCATATAACTTCAATACAAATATCAACATGTTTTTTTGTTATTTTGTTTCTCTCCCAGGCAACATTTTTAATAACATATAGTGATATTTCCATTTGGTTTTATTTTTGTAACACAAGGCATTTAATTTTTACTTGATGTATTAGCTTACAGGCAGTTACAAAAAGCTTTATCTCTTTCAACAACACTTTTCAAAAGTGTTAACGGTATATGGTACATCTATTATTTATTTTAACTGTTCCAATGTTACTTCTTTTTGATAATCACAAAGAACTGCAGGCAGTTAGAACATATACAATGAATCAAAAAAATTATGCTGACTATAGAACAAATTTTTATCTATACAAGCAATGATTAAGATAATCAAAGTTATTGGTTTGAGTTAAGATACAAGTATCAAGAATGAGTTGAAATCAGTTATAATTCTCAAAGTTTAAAAAAAAAACATTTTCCCTTAAACCTTGTTAGAAATATCCTACACACAATGCTCAGGGTAGAATTCATGATCTAAAAACTCACGCATACCTAGTCTTATTTTAAAATTCTTACAGTTGTCTTTACCAAAAAAAACAGGCCTTCTAGCTTTGTTAAGAGATATTCATAAGACTTCATAGCTGAAAAACATCTTTCGTATGCTCTAAGAGGGACCAGGACAACATTTTAAAAGCATTCATTTTAATATTTACCTTCTGATAAATAAGACCCATCATACATATAATCAGACATCCCACAATCAGGTGAAGCTAGTGGAGGGCTAGACCTCCCATAACTGAAAATTAAAAACAATCATTTATATTAATCCAAGTTAAAGTCAGAAATATTAATAAAACTATAAGTTTTTAAGCTCTAAAATATTTAAAAGGAGTTTTAAAATATTCTTAAAAATAATCAGGACAGTACCACAACTGTGATTAAAATTCCTAAGACTTAAAATTAACTGAATAATTTAATATAGAATTCTGCTATTAATTTATAACTTACAAGTAAATTTTATACACTTGTCAAAAAGAAAGTTAAAATTATATTAATTTGAGGAAATTGATAATTAAATCAATATTATGAAAATTAATCAGAATAACATACAAAGATTATCCAAAATGAGCTATATGGCAAAGCAAAGCATTAAAAATTGTGGAAATATTTTTAAAAATCTGAATTAGTGGAGATTTGAAAAGCCCTGTATTAAAATTTGACTTAATAACAGAGAGAATATGATTTTTAAAATATTAAGCCTTAAATTAAATATTTTTACAGTATGCATTTCTTGCGAGCCTAAACAAAGATTTCAAATATATGCATGGTAACAAGAACAGATGAATGCCTTAAAAAATTGGAGGGATACTTATAAATCAATCTGTCGCTTAAATTTTACCAGCTTATCCTTGAAACTCATTAAAAGTGTATTTTGGTATAAGGTAAGAGATAAGGGAAGAAATTTAAGTTAAATGCAAGGAGACCACACAAAAGTTTATCATCAGAAGTGGAGAAAACCAGTATCCTTTGAATAAAACCAAAAGATAATTTTTAAAAAATATAATTACCACAGAACTAATGTAAATAAATCCCTAAAATAATAAAAAAATGCATGCATACATAACATTCCAAATAAATTTATTTACAATTCTGCATTTACTGAAAATTTATTTCTAGTGGGGAAAAAATTAGAGGAAATAATTTTGTCAATTACTTATTCTTAATGCAAAGATAAATGAAAGGGAAAAAATTCACAGCTCACTTCCCACAACCCCTACTTGATTATTTTCTCAAAGAAAATGTTTTTGATAGTATTAAAAAGATGTATGAAATTTTTATTTTACTTGATTTTTCATTATGATTCAGCATACTTTTAAGTAATTTTTTTAAAACAAAGGTATCCAGTATTCAGCAAATGTGGGCTAAGTAAATAATGTAATAAATGTACTTAAAAACAGTAGTAAAAACACATAAAAAAAAGTTTATGCTTAAGGAGTCAAAAAGAATAAATTCTGCCCCTTCTACTTCAAACTTGACTAAACAAATTACAGATATTAAATCAATAGCGAGTCACACAATCCAAATAATCAACAGTATTTTTTATTTCAGTCAGAAAATGAACATCTGACACAAGATTTTACGCCCAGTAAAATCAAAAATAAATTTCTTTCAAAGATTTTAAGTATTTTAAGTAATAAAAATACTCATTGAACTTTTAAACTAAAAATTTCACATAATTCAGATCTCAACAACACAATTGGGTACATTTTCCTATACCTAGTGATAGCTATTGAAGAGCTGCACCCATACAGATCATCATCATTTAATCCATAATTGGGATCATCAGGATTGGGGCTTTTTGTACTTGATTCAAAAGTCTGATTACCACCAGCAGAGCGTTTACTTCTGGCTCGAAATCTAAATTGATTTAAATAAATACTTAAAACTAAAAAAGATAGAATGAAGTTTATTACATTAACACTATTACAGATAATAGTAAAACTTCTTTTAAAATTCTGAATACATTTGAAAACCTACTTATCTAGTTCTTCCTGAGAATGTGCAAAAGTACAGTTCAATCCACGAGGACAATTCCTTCTTTGCATCAAATCCCGACACATACTGGTTTTGTATTTAGCATTCATATTCAAACGATCATCTTGCAATTTACTTTTCCCAAAGTTTTGTATAAAATCAACTAAACCTTTTACAACAATTTTAGCAGCTTCTTGTGCATTTTTCAGAGCTTCCCATGATGGTGGGGGTATATCTAAAAATATGGATTTAATATTAATATAAGCATTTGAATAAAATCTCAGACCTACAGAAGTGCTTTGAGCATATGTTAAAATAAAAATGTACTTTGTAATTTAATGTTAGACTTAGATTTGCACTATCTTGAAAACTTAATATAGATACTTGGATGCACTTTCATTTCTTTCTAACATTAAACCCTTATTAGTGGTTCACTCACTCACACACAATGACAACAAAACAAGCACAAATTTAAGATATCTACAATATAAGCATTTTAATCACTTTTAATAAAAGAAAAAATAAACAGCAGGTCAAACTAACAGAAAATGAATAAAAATGTGAAGGAATTAATATTTCTGTACAAGCTATCGAAATAGGCAAATAATGAGCTTCATATTTAAAACCCTTTTGTATTGAAATTCAAAATACATAGTCATTAGGATTATATTCAGTGAATACTTTACAAATTTATATAACTTAACTCAGTGGCGCAACAGCCCATGAGGGTCAAAGCCTACTGTGCACATATCAGTATACGTGACCTTGGGAACTGAGGTGCAAACGCAAATGTTTCGGTCAAGAGGTTAGTATGGCGCACAAAAACCCTCAGTGATAAGTTCCCAAGCAAGCTTGGTACTCATTTATCAATCCACTGCAGGGATGAAAGGCTGAATCAACCTTCCCCAACCCGGGGTTTGAACCTCGGACCTGTGGTGTGGAAGTGAGATGCACTGCCACTAGGCTTCACGAATTTATATACAAAATACAAGCCATTTTATTGGTGATATTTAATGACAAAAAGAGCAAACTTTATTTTTCTCAAATTCACCAGGAACACAAATTCTTCATTTAAAACAAAATGTCTCAATGTTAGATTATTGACAAGTTGTCAGGATATAATTAGTAATATATACAGAGGAGCAAGTAAACTAGAGAAATATTTAAAAAATAATAACTAAATTATTTTTCAAATTTTAAATTAATTATTTCTTGTCTGTTTTAGGGATGTTCTCTCAAGCATTTTAACATAAATTGATCTTTCATTCCCTTCCTAATTATTGCTACTTCTATAGAAATTTTCTTCTAGACGTTTTTATTAGTGAGTTTAAATTTTTCTTCAGCCAAAGCAATACAAATTTTAAAGATGGTCTTATTTCTCATAAGAGAGCGATAAGATTCAAATTAAAAAATTTGAATAAATGAAGTTGCTGAAGTGTATGGTGAAAGCAAAATTTGTATACTTATTGCATTCTATATTGTCTTTTCATTAAACAAAAATGCATAACCTAATCTTATTTAAATTGCATAACGAATCATCATCTGCAATTTAGCAATATTTGTAAAATTAATTACAAAATACTTTGAAACCTTGTTCAGAAAAAATTTACTTCAAAAACACAAACCTGGACTAGGATCTATGCCAGCCAATAATTCTAAATAAGGCCTTAAAACTGACAAATTTCCAGGATCTCCAGTGCGTTGCAGTGCAATAACTAATTCCTGAACACTTTGAGCAAACGATTGAGGTGTTTGTAACTACAAAAGAAATAGTATGTGATATTTGAATTTATTCAAAAGTATATTTCTTGAAATTAGCTTTACAAGCACATATCTTTGTTTAAAAAGATTTAAAACACAATCTTGAATTCAACATTTTAATGGAGTTATGTCATTAAACTAGATCTCATTATTCACAACAAAGATATTAGCAAAAGAACAATTCTTGAAACTATTAATAGACTGATAAATGTTAAAAAATTTGGAAAACTAACACATTAAAAACTATCACTATATTTAAATGCAACTGATAATAATTTAATAAAACTGCTTCAGGGGACATGATATAATTTATAAGAAAATTTTTAATTTAATGGTTTGATTTTTGGTTGCTCCCTATGAATATGTATTATGTAAAACATACAGTTTATGTGTTAAAAATACCATGAAAAGCTAACCATCTGATTTTTAAAGAAAAATTTAAAAATTCATAAAATGATTTTAAAATGCTACTCCTACAATAATTGATCACACATGAAATTTGATTTATATGCATGTCGAAGTACATGTAACAAAAACTGGTATGGGTTTTGTGAAAACATGATTGGTATTCATAAAATACTTTTTTTTTAATGAATGCTAATTGAAAATAATTGAATTTAGAATTAATGCATTTTTCAAGTTATTTTTTTTTAAAAATAAATATTGCTTTGATTCAAAAATGCATACCAACATTGGTTACATGTATTAATAGCAACAGTTAGGAAAAATATCAAAGTATTTGGCACAAACAGAAAAAAAAGCCTTAGTATTTTAAATGAAGATAAACTAGATATTTTTTCTTCCCACAATACATTTGCTTGAAGTTTTTATTTGTCATTGGGATGTGAATAAAAATGAACATTAAGGTTTTATCTGTCTTTTTTTAACTAAGAACTTTCAAATATATTGTGAGATTTATAGTAAAATATATAAAAAAACAATTTGGGCTAAAAAAAATCTAATTTGCTTTTCATACCGATTTTTGTCGATTGAATTTTGCTGTGTCCCTTAAATGTCAAACTTATAAAATATCAAGTTGTAAATCCAACAAAAAGTACAAATATTAAAACTTTGTCACAAAAGTTTTAAAATATATTTTTTTAGTTATGGGTATTTCATACAACCATTTATTGAATTTTTAAAAATTAAACTCATAAATAAACAAAATAACTGCAGTAAAAAACTAAGAAATTGCCATCTGACTAGAAAACTGACTAAAAAAGCATTAATAGAAAAACATTAAATTAACAGAATTGAAACAGAAGAAATTCTACCTTGTCAACAATTGATTGCATGTGTGATTTATGAGCAGTATCACCATACAGAAGAGATGACCATTGTTCTGGAGCAATACGAAGCCCTGCTTCAGTTGCTATTTGGACAACTTGAGCATCATGCTCTCGTCTGAGAGCTTCATATGTGCGAAATTCATCCTTTAATTGCATTAATGAGGAATCTCCTTCTCGTTTAGATACCTAGAAATGATATTTTAGTCACCATTTTTGTAACTATTTGTCCATAAATTACAAAAATTTTAAAAAACACAACAAAAACAGATTCGTAGCAATGATTTAAACAAAAAAATTTCTTTATTCAACTTAAAATAACCTATTCATACCTGCCAACTTTTGAAAATGACAAAAAGTGAAACAATGCGCAAACAGCTTTTGAAGCAAATTTTTAAAATAATGTGAACATTTCAAATATAACAAAATAATATATGTATACAAATATTTTTTTAAAAAATGCAAACAAAATGTCTCATAAAAACCCCTTCTTTTGCATCCACTTGATCTATAAAAACACATACTCTGAGAAATTTACAGGCATGTATATCGCAATACACAAAAAAGTACATTAAGATGCAAGTTACATTAAAGAGATGCTTTTATAAATCATATCTCTAAAAAAATATTACACATACAAATGTTAAACTTCACAAGGTATGAGTAACAAAAAAAAACTCACAGAATGACTCCAATATTCCAGATTAGACACTTCTTTCTCACAACTTTAAGCATCCAAGAAAATAATTAAATAAAATATCTAATACTTTAAAATTTATCAGAATCAATTTGTTAGGTCTGTAACAAACCTACTTCCCATCTACCCTGTGACCCAGCTAAAGGTGTGGAAGGAAGTGAAGGATTTTTCGACATGATAATTTCCAATTATTTTATTTATCACTTTAATCGACTCAAACACAAATCAATGCAACACTATAAATAGGATGATCCAGTCAGACAACCGATGGAAGGGATGAGAGTCGCATTTTGGGAGAATACATTTACTAAACTACTTTATATATATATATAATAGTTCTTCCTTAATATTACATTACACAGTAGATATAACTAATGTCCACTTAATCACTTTAATACTTTAAATATCAACATAATAGGAAGGTGACAAAACCTGAACTTAGGCAGTTTTCTAATAAATTTTATTTATCAATCACAACTTCCTATCTTTAATCTTTTACAAGGGCTTTCTAACCCTTTCAGTTATCTTCACCTTGCCTTTCTCTTGTCACCTCTAGTTAACTAAACTTCTAACTTTCCGCTATCTAATCTTCATCACTTCTAACTCACTACCTCCCTTAACTCGCCAACTAGAACTTTATATAATAAACTTAATTTGCATATTACGTTTTTTTCTTAGGAGAAGATTGGTGAATTTTGCTTGCCCCAAAGAATACCCAAGAGGATTAGTAGGAGATCACGTATAGATCCGTCACAGGTCTGCTACTTAAGTATTTTTTATAAAACTTCTCCATCCAAATTATCCGATACAGTATAAAAATTTTGAAAAATCTAAAGATAATTTTACATACACCTAGTGTTTAAACTAGCATCAGTAGGGTTTGCAATATCGGACCAAAAGTTCAATACCGGTATTTGGTATTTTTTAGATCTTAATACCGGGATACCGATAGTAGATATTTTAGAAAAATAAAGAAAATACAGGTGTTTCTTTGTTTTATTTGCTAGTTTTATTGGATAGTGTAGATATCACAAAAAATTAATTTGTAATTTTTAAATTATAACTGTACATAAGAATCACAAAAAAATAAATAAATAAAGAGACATCTCATTTATTCAAATCATAAAAAAGTGTAGATATCACTATTCAGTCTGTGGTACTATTAAAAATTTTTGAATGTGAACTTAAAAAACAATGCATTAATTATGCTGTCATTAAACCTGTAATGCAATTATGTGCACAAATTACCAGCTGTCGAATACGCTCTAATGGCATCTACGCTAGTTAATAGTATTGTTAGCAATAAGAGATACATTTTTTTCAAGTATTTACCTCTAAATCTCTCATCTTCAAATAAATCGATTTCTCATTGGATGGTTTTGGATATAGATTTCGGTAATGTATTTTGGTTTGTTGATTTTTCTACTAATGGTTAATTAATTCTTTCACTAGGGCCGTGGGTAGCCTAGTGGTTAGAGCATCGGACTCTAGACCTGAGGGCCTGGGTTCGATGCGCGATGCCACTAAATACCACCGAGTATAGACTGAGTACGTGCTTGTTAAATCAGTGGGTCCGAAAGTCTTGTGGGCGGTCACAGCAGAAACCATGAGTGCAGGGGGCTGGAGAATATTTCCCTCCCATTCAGTTCCCTGCCAAAATTGTGGAGGTGGAGATAGGTGGTGGCGCCATCTATCGTTTAGAAGTCCAACCTGTCTCACAGACAATGGCAACTTTCATTCCTTCCCTGCGGGAAGGACACGACAACAACAACAATTCTTTCACTATTAACATTAGTGCCATAATCATCTTCGATAACTGTGCTGAATCCTTTTGAATGAGGATAAGGTGTGTGGGTAAAAAATTTTAAAAAAATTTACTATAAACTTGATTACATTTGAATTGGTTAGTCTCCTTTCTTTTTCAATTTCTTTAAATCATGATGATATGTAAATACAAGTCTGATATGCAAATACAAGGTGAATAACAAACTCCCCAATTTAAAAAATATCAAAATTTTTCGCGCTTTCTTAACCAACTACAACCCTGTTTTCACAGATACGAATATCAGACTACGAATCCTGCATGCGTGCAGTATCGCTGTGCAAGATCTAATAGGTGTGAATATAGGTGTGTATCGCTGTATAAGATATAATAGGATATTTTTGGTCGGCCTCCTTGGATAATTCACACATTTTATCACTTCTCTTGATTATACAATGGAACTTTATATTCACAGTCTAATTTATTTCGCCTGTTAGGGAGATATAAAAAGAAAAACGTATACTATTTTGAAAGGTTGGCGATCCCTTAACATATAGTGGAGACAATTTAAAAAGATTCTATTAAATACTGAAATACTGGTATAACAAAATTGTACAAATGGCTCAAAATACCGGTCTTCGCTATCCCAGTATTGCAATCCCTAATCATCAGTATATTCTATGTTTATGCATCACAAATTCAGCTTTAATATTATATATACTGTATGTATGTAACTGGGGTAATTTTGGTGTCATTTCCGTGGGTATGTTGGAATATTTCATCTCGCCAGCTTGAGAGACACTCTTTCAGTATGCCATTCTATACGTAGGTGATTCTTTGTCATAGAGCCTGGCTGTATTTTGTGTGCCATTTCTGCTTTACATATGGGTTGATATTTTATTTTCCACAAATTTACAAGCAGTAATTGTAGTATTTCTTTATAGAAAAGGACCTGCTATTTTTAATATTGTGCATGAATGCAGATTCCCCCCCCCCCATTTTGTTGGATAATTTTATGCATTTCAAAAATTTAAAGGTTTCTTGAAGTATTATCTTATTGCACAATACCTGAATGTATTATTGACAATTATCAATCACTTGAAGTACTCAAGAATATGAATGCAAAATGAAAACATTATCTCAGTCTGGATTAAATATTCACTATGACTCAAATTTGAAGAATTTAAAAGCCCTGATGACGGGTCAATAATTTACTTTTACATTCATTTTTGCCAAATTAAAAACTTATTTGCTTAACAGATGCATTTTTATTATTTTTCTAAAATATCAAAAGAGTGTTCCTAAAATTAACTGAATATCAACTATATGCATACTTAAAATATTTTTATCAACCAAGAAAGTAATTATGAAATTAAATATCATTTTTAATTATATGCTAGTATTGAAAACCATAGTAGCAAAAACTATAAAATGATGCATTTTTTGTTGTTACTTATGCCACCTGATCGACAGTAACATCAGATCAAGGCCCACAAAATTCATTGTGGCAAGGGGCTAGTAGTTCTGTTTAAGATGTCTCATGAGGGTAAAATATACTTTCAAGTGAAAAAAACTTTGTATAAAGGATTCCAATTGTATTAATGGAGAGAAATTGAACATCAACAGAAATGAAAACATACTGGCATGTATGAATAACGAGACAAAACTCGATTTATCTTGTCACACATTGCAAACCATTTAATATTATCAAAAACACTTTCAAAGTTGTTAAAGTATAATGTTGTAAAGATAATTTATGGAATCCTATTCATTACATACCTTAAAACAAGAAGCTCTGTACAACAACTGTACTACATGACCAATACTGGTTTTTGATGCTTGTGGAAATTGAGGAGCCAGGCGCTGCACAACAAACATCACCAGAACTTTTCTAGATAATGCTGAACCATCTTCCAAAGCTAACAAAACTAATTTAAGAACTTCTTCCTGCATTGCTAAACAAGAATAGCACAGAGCATATACATTAATTCATTTTAACATTAATTAAAATTACATGAAATAAAAATCTGTTGCCACACATTGGAAACAAAAAATACATATATTAAATCATATAAAATACAAAATGGCAAGTAATTCAGAATAAAAATATTGAAAATTTTGGATAAGGGACATGATAAAAGCTTTGAAATACCTGAACATAGATAACAGTTCATACAACCATTTTACAGTTAAATATAATTTTAAATCATATGAAATACAAAATGGCATGCAATTCAGAATAAAAATATTGAAAATTTTGGATAAGGGACATGATAAAAGCTTTGAAATACCTGAACATAGATAACAGTTCATACGACTATTTTACAGTTAAATATAATTTTTTCCTCATTTTATAGATACACCATTTTTCCACCCAATTGAACAATGTTTGCTACTTATAGCATATTTCCTGTTTCCTCAGTTTCAAAAAAATAAGCATACTACTAACACTCATTAAGGACAACCTAAGGAAAACAAAAACTTTATTAATCAGTTTGAAAGTATCGAAAGCATTTTCTTTTATTCACATTCTTTTAACAGCTGGCTGGGTGGTGTGGCTGGTTTGTCACTGGCCATCTGCACCTAAGGTTGCGGGTTCAACCCTGCCCCAAGTCGGTGGATTTTCATGATGCAGAAAATCGACAGCGGCAATGTCGCATGATTATGCGGCATGTAAAAGATCCCTAGAGTGTCTGTTTGGCTTGGATGATCTCTGCAAAATTAAATCCTAGTACAGGTTCGCATCATCAAGAGCTAAGGTGCCTCCCTCTGTGGAGGAAACTAGGCATCAAAATTGCTTGCTGTAATTGGTGCAGCGCTAAAAAGTGATACCAGCTCCTGGGGAATGTACTAGGTCTGCAAAGGTTTAAAATACCATTAGGAAAAAAAAACATTCTTTTAACATTTTAGATGGAATGGAAAAGGAATATAGATCTTACCTGGTCCTAAGAATTGACAGCCTCTTGCTCTTACAGCAGCCCATAAATTTGCTGATAATTGTTGTGGATTTTGATGTTGTAATATTAATTCTGTGACTGATCTTTCCCCAAGAGATCGAGCAGCTCTCATTCCCCTAGATTGTCCCTCTTCTTCAACAAGTTGACAATTGACAAGTGTAACCAACTTTCTTTGCATGGGCCTACTGAGTTGACTACACTGTAAAATGCCAATAGAAGCACCTAAAAAACATGTAAATAATTTATTAAATATAAAGAATAAAAATCTGCAATATATAACAAATTTTTGAATGTAAAAAAGTAATAAAAAATGAATCAATAAATTAAAATTTGACAAAATTAAACACAGCAAAAAAAAAATTACCCCCTTGTTCCTCAATTAATTTAAAAGTTAACTGGTGAATCACAACTAACATATATTAAAGCTCAAATTCCACTATATACAAAGTAAATTGTGATTCAATATAACATTTATATTCAGTTTAGACCAATTTGTGTAGCAAATTAACCATAACCTAGCAGGAAATGGATTTCTACCAACCTTTTGTTAAAATGTCCCATTTTTCCACCAATACCATTGGAATCAAATGAGTTCAAAAGGCACATAAGACATTCAAAGGCCGATTTGGCTTTTGCAATACAAATTCCAAACCATTCTTGCAAAGATAAACATATTTCAAATTGAAGAAAATTAAATACATTAGTTCCCCCTCTTAAAGATTGCCTCCAGTCGCCCATCCGGTATAGTGGTTAGCGACGCTGACTGCTGTGCTGTTGGGGCTGGGTTCAAATCCAGGAGAAGGCATGGATGTTTGTAAATGTATAGTGCCTTCGGCGCATGGGGGTACTCTAAAATAGCCGTCAAGCCGCAAGTCCTCTCGTGAGGTTGGTGGAAAGGGAAGAGAGATGTGAAGCCCCTGACCACACACTCCCAGGGTATTCTCCCTTAAAATTGGAGAACCGAGCCAAATCGTACTGTCACCTGCATTGGTGCTCAAAGCTATGGCTAATGACAGGCGTACAATATAGCCCGATGCCATGATGAATTTCGTGGGCCTTGATCTGACTACATCAGACAGGTGGCATTAGCAACAACAACACAACAAGATTGCCTCCACTGAAAAGCTTCATCAAGCAAAAGTGTTGCAGAATTCTTTTTCATATAATTAAGCACTTTCATTAAATATTCTAATTTTAAAAATTAATATGCATCTGCATAAAAATTTTCTTTAAGCACAACTGTTAAAAAACATTTTGGGTAAAATGCTTTTTTCAGCTCTACATAATGAATCCAGAAATAAACCCAGAATTGTTTAGATGGCATTATATTCACAATTCAAAATCCAGGAGACAATATTTTAAAGAAGCCAACCTTAGATATATTTATGACGAAAATCTATAAGTTATAAATAATTCTAATGCAGTATAATTGGATCTTTTATTGTATTATATTTGTACAAATGAATGAAGTAATAATTAAATATTTGAAATATCTTTAATCATGGACCATATTTGATTTTCTGCAGACTTCTATAAGTAAAATAATTCAAAACACTTCTCTCTCTCTTCTATTTGTTATATTTTGAGTTTTTTAAATCATAAACTATACTAACTTAAATAACCTATTACAATTTCAATTTTTACAACAGTCCTTTGATGAAAATCTGAATTTATGAAATAGTAAAATCAATAAAAAATAACAATATTGAAATTTCAAATTTAAAGCCTTTTAGTATTCTTCAAAGTGCTAAAAAATCATAAATATGTCTATTTTTAAATCAAACAACAAATTTCTGCTTTTCTCAAGGATAGCTAAATTTTTCTTTTTCACTTACCAGATGGTGATTTTAGATACAAAGCCAATTCTTCTATATATTTCTTTGCTTCCAAATAATGCTTGTAATCTTTCTCTGACACCAATGGTGTAACTGGAGTTGGCTTTTCAGGCATTGAACCTCCAACAAGTTGGAGAAGAGCATAGTTCTCAGGAAGCTGATTAATGTCAGTATTGATGACTGTTTGATCAAAGGGACATTGTTTCCTTTGAAGTTTCGACAAGCAGCTTTTGCATATTGTATGACCACATCCCAAGCTGATCGGAGAACGAACATTGCTTTCAAATCCATGATAACAGATCAGACAAGATAGAAAATCTGTCCACTGTGGTGCTTGAATCGGCATTGCAACTGATTAATATCAGAAAACACCACTAATACTGTAATAAAAAGCATAAGATCACTCCTTTGAAGATAAATACTAAAAGTAATAAATTTTGTATTATACCGATTGATGCTGATGCAAGAAAGTTTAAGAAAATATTTACCAAACTAAGAAATAAAAAGCAATTTATATTCCAATCTTAGATATTAATTAGTAAAACTTACACTTTCAAGCTTTAGCATTGTATAAAAATATTTTTAATAACAAAATCCTAAGACATGTTTATATAATTCACACACTATGACCTTAAATCTAAAACTACAAAGACAATAATCAAATTTTTACTGAATGAAAAGGGTATAAAACTTTTTTTGGATACAATTGTCAAAACAAACAATTATCAATTTTTTAATGATTTCAAAAAACTGATCTACTTTAAATAGGACACTTTAAACTGGAATTTTAACTCACACCACCACTAAAAATAATTCGATTAAACTGCTTAAAATTAAGTTTTATGTGTGCAACATATGATTATTTGAATATTAAATAAAATAAAACGAAAACATACTGAAAGATCATTCCTTTGTTGATGAATCGAAGATGTGTTTCAGTTGTGAATATTTTCAATTTTAATCTATGAACTAATGTCTTAAGAGGCAAGGATGAATCTAAAATCAAAGAAAACTGTTGTAGAGAGTATGAACTGAATCATGTGTTAATATCAAAAGCATAAAAAGTACATAAAAATGCAATATCTTTAATATTTGCAAGGAAAAGAAGTTAAAAATTGAGTGCTTGAACAATTTTTTCCATATTTCAAACCTCAAATCTTTATATGTTACATAACTTCAATTCAAAATATTAGAATAAAAAAATGAAACATAGAGCATAGCTTAAGAGGTTTTCATTTACTTCAATAAAAACGAATTCTTCAGGATTTTAAAGGGTGGTCTTTAAGTGAGCATTACATAAAACAAATTAGTATGATGTTACAAAATATTTTACAATACAATTTTTCTAAAAACTCAAAAGATTAGAATTTTTACAGAAGTTCAAAACATTAGGTTAACATTCTAACAATACATTAGACATTTAAACAAATACAGGTTTCATGAATTAATCTCTTAAGCTTAACATTTCTTTCAAGCTTATTGATACAAACACCAAGCTTATTGATACAAACACTTTAAAAATAAATTTTAAAGCCTTTTGCCTTCTAATTATTACCGATTAACTAAAAGATTTTTTTATCATTCAAATGAAAGGACGATAATTTTCACACATACAGTGGTGGCTACAATTGTGGACATTTTTAAACTGTTTATGTTTTTTAAATTTGTATACATGTAGAAATTATGTTCCCCACAATGCAAAGTCGTACATATAATTTTAAAGAGAATTTAATACTAAATTCAATACAAAAATTAAAATATTTGCCATACAGAAAAGTTAAGG
Organism: Trichonephila clavata; assembly: GCA_019973975.1. Lineage (NCBI taxonomy): Eukaryota > Metazoa > Arthropoda > Arachnida > Araneae > Nephilidae > Trichonephila > Trichonephila clavata. The sequence goes on along the minus strand of BMAO01027630.1, from coordinate 34,407 downwards.
GGCAATAATTATCGATATACATCAGATACTGATGATAGTAGCAATGGTGTAATGTACACCCCCGCATCACGGGGGGGGGGTCTATGGGGTCCAAAGAATGACTGCCACCAAGTGCCTTTGTAAAATTCAACATGGGGCCCAAAACCAGACTTTGCAAGAGGGCCTAAATGTTCTCCCTTACACCACTGGATAGCAGTGAGTTATTAGTACTTAATATACAGCTTCACATCGATGGTTTATTGAGCTGACAATAGTTTTAAGCTCTTCCTTTGTTACTACAAGATGTCAGGAAACAATTATGACTTCAATTAGTTCACATTTATTTGATGGATGTCTCACTCGCACAAGATTTTTCATGATGCCACAAGTTTTTGATAGGATTAAGGTCAGGACTGTTTTTGGCCAAGACAACAGTGATATTTAGTCAAGAAGCAAAGTCATCAAGTAAAAGATTAGATTAGACACCTAGAAAGAGATGCAAGATTGTGTGTTCCAAAATGTGGTCTTTCCTATGTTGAAATTGCAAGACATGTGGGTGGTTCAGTAACTACATCTGGAGTTTGAAAGTTTTGCTTAAGATATCAGGTCACAAATTTATTAAAAAAGAGTCGTGAAAAGGTCAAGAAAAGTGCAGCACACCTGTTAATGACAGAAGAATAAAAAGATTGTGTCTCTGAGAAAAAAGAATGTCCTTAATGGCCTTCAAAAGTGATCTGAATGATGCTGATGTTTCTATCAGTTCAAGAACAAGCTGAAGAAGATTAGCAGATGTTAGACTAAGCGGTAGAATTCCATGGATAAAGCCTTACCTCAATCTGCAGCACAGCAAAAAAAAAAAGATTATCATGGGTAAAGGAACATATTAATTGGACAGATTAAAGTTATATGGAGCAATGAAACTAAGATTGATTTAATAGTGATGGACGAAAATATGCAAGACATAGAATAGGAGAAAAGTTTCATCCTGACTGCATTCAGGCAAGTGTGAAGAATCCTCTTTGTTTTATGATTGGTCAAGCAAGTCGGAATTGGTATTGGGCACTTTCATGTCATTAATGGGACACAGAATGCCAGAAAATACAATGAAATTATTCTAGACCCTAAACATCTTACCTTTCACCAGAGATCTCTTTTCCAACAATGCCTCATTTTTCTGCAGGATTCTGCTCCTTGCCACAGAGAAAAATTATCAAAAGATTAGATTTGTGCAACTATGAAACTGTTTTCATGGCAAGGAAACAGTCCCAACTTTAATCCTATCAAAAAATTGTGATACTATTAGAAAACTTTTGTTTGAATAAGGTGCCCATCAAATAAAAAGGAACAAATTTAGGCTATAATTGTTTCCTGGTATGTAATAGCTTAAAAGGCATGAGCTTAAAACTATCATCAGCTATATGAAACATTAATATGAAGCTGTAATAAAAAATAAAGGCCATCCTATTAAGTACTGAACACACTGCTACCATCATTATCTGATGTATATCGATAATTATTGCCCCTTAAAATTTTTATATTGCAAATATTTGCATTTTTATTTTTAAATTGAATTCAGTATTAAATTTTCTTTAAAATGATACATAGTACTTTGCACTGCGTGAAACAACTCTTTCTCTCTATAAGCATACTAATTTAAAAAACATAAAATTTTGCCAAGCATCCACAGTTTTGGTCACCACTATATATGAGTTACTATAGCCTTTTAATATTTTGAAATATTTATCTAAATATGCAATTAAAAGTGATAAATCTGAGTAAAACTAAATCATTCTAATACACATGTTTCAGAAATGCATAGAAGAGAATATATGGAAAAAATTTCCAAATACACAAATTACAAATTGCTTAAATATATGTATTATTAATCCTAAGCCATACATGAAAAAGTTATAAATCTAACATGATGCTAAACAATGTAGAAGTAAAACAAGATAGTATACATATAGTTATACAGCTACATTAACCTTTTAAATGCCGCACTATGAGTGAAAGGTAACATAAACTAAGTTTTGATAAAAATCAAATTAAAATTGAAACACAAGATCCATAAAAGAAAAAAATTCGAAAAAAAAAATTTTTTTTTAAAGATTTTTAGCATGTTTCAAAAATGGAACATTGGCAGGTACCATTTAGTTTTTTCACATGTTTTTAAGAGTACGACCAATGACATTTTAATTCAAAAATTAATTATTATATACATTTTTAAGTAGTAGTATCTTAACCAGAGGTTTCATTAAACATTTCCCAACGAGGTTTCATCCTTCACCCCCCCTCCCCCCGCTGTTGTAGGGGGAGAGGGGCATGGTACCCAACAAACAATTGCATGACCCTTAAAAAAGTAAAAATTAACATGGGGGAAACGAACTAAAAGTTTGCGTGTGAACATGAAAAAACTATCATTTTTTTCCCTGCAGAGTTTTTTAAATGTACCCCGATGGGGGGGGGGGCAGGTTGCCCAATGGGTGTCTTTCTGTTGACGCCACATCTGAAGTAAACTTTTAAATATAATTCCAAAATAAAACAGATTAAGTTAAAAATATAATTTATAAACAAGGAATTTATACATTTCAGAAAATTACAGTCATTTATTAGAAACAATAAAGGTAAACATCAGTAGGACCAAAGAAATAAACAAATAACCTTCATATCAAAATTCTCAAAGCTAATAGTGTAATAAAGCACAAAAAAAAACAAAAAAAACTAGAAAAATGAAGATTTATTAAAGTTTTTTAAAATGAGAAATAAAGACAAAATATATTATTGTTTTTTCTTATATGTGTTCTCTTATATCCTAAACTATTTTTATTGTCCATATATAGCTAGGAAAACATTTCCCAAGCAATCTTTTTTCGCACTCGAGGCATTTTTTCGTTGTGCTTTTCTGACATACATGAGGTATTTCATCATCTATGCTTGCAGAAATGTTGATGTTGCCATAAATATCTACTGGCAAAAAAAGTATCTTCATCGATATCTTCCTGGTCAGTCCAACACTTTCTTCTATGGGAAACTGACATATATCAATAGGTTCTTCATCATCTGACTGTGTATAAAAATATTCCAAAGCCTCTTCTACAGTCCAGGATGGCTTTGAATGCGACATCTTATCAGCATAATGTGCTAATTCACTAACTGACGAAACACAAAATAATATAAAACTTTATTACGTGACGTTCTTGTCCAAATAATACATCCACTACATCTAATTATCAACAAACGCACATGGTAGTTTTGCTGCAGCTGAGAAATATACTTGAGATTGCTCAGAAACGGTTGAAAAGGGGGGAGGGGAGTTGAGAGAGGGAGCCGAAACGAAATTCGAGTCATAAATATTTTCTTCTTACTTTAAGTTTTTAGCGTTCAGAAATCTTTTCCCTCTCTTCTGTGAACTGTAAACATAATAACTGTATTGTGTTAAAAAGTATACCTTTACACGCCAATGTTCCATTTTTGGAACATTGAAATTTCAAAACCAATAGTAAAAAAAATAACGATACTTTATATGATATCTTGCAGTCTATAGTTGAAATGATCATTTTTAATTACTTTTACCGAATAATAAAAATATTTTGTAAATTTTGAATTTTGCCCGATCAAAAGTAGCAAAAATGCATAATTTAGAATTTTCTCTCAGAGAGACTATTTACTTTAGCAATAATTCTTAACTTTTAAAAAATTAATCCATACTTTTTGTCTTCAAAATAATTTTTATGGAACAATGAGTAAAATTGACTTTTTCAGAAAATTTCAAAATTGATGTTCCAATATTGGAACATTGGCGTGTAAAAGGTTAATATATTGGCAAATTCTTAATCTTGGAGCTAAGATTGTAGAGCTAAGCATTGTTTTAAAAAACAAACATTTGCCTAAGTCACTGAACTGAAAAAGAGAAAATAGGGTACTTGTGTACTATCGCAACAATGCAAGCATTCAAGATAACTCAAGCTGGCAACCTGATTTCTCATGTGTCAAACATGCTGAATTGGCAATCATTTGCCTTTTTTCACATAATGTTACCAATATGGTTGCAATAAAATGCAAATACCAAAAATATGTGAAAAATTTAACTGTCAGACTATAAACAATTTCTAAATATATTAAACCTAAATATTCTGTGCTATTACTAGAAAGATATGTACACTTAAATTTACTTTAATTTCCCTTTTTATGTAAGAAATTTTTTTAAGGAAAAAACATTATGCATAGAAAATATAACTTAGAATCTAATCAGAACAAACAAAAGATTTTATACAAGAAAATTAAATTATCTTTCCCAGTACCTTCAAAAAATGCATACATACACAAATTCTTTATCTAATATAAAGTTTTACTTAAAACATTAAGCAAAAATACAATTCATTCTTAATCTTTTTAGATTTATAATTGTACAGTCCACTTTGTTCTCTTAAATCTATAAATGACACTTATGTCGGGCCTGTATCAAAATTCCTTGGGGAACTTTTTTGGCAGTCTTAAACATTTTACAATTTTTTGCTGGCACATGTTGGGGCCCCTGAAGCTTGGGGGCCCCATATATTGCGGATGTGAGGTTATTATAATACAATAAATTCATTATAATATCAATATTTTATAAGCAAAAAAAAAATAGACATTAGATTTTTTTATTTTTTGCTCAACAAAATTGTACCTGTTCTGGTCACAAAATCCTTTTTTTTTTTACCAAATATTTACATATTTCCCTACAATTTAAAAATTTAGCTAGACACTTTCATGGAATGTACATTCATACATGTAAGCTGTTAACTTTTAACAGTAAGTATTTTGAATTAATGAGAACAAATATAAAGATAAATAACATTGTAGTTACAAATAACAGGCAAAATGTTCATGAAATCTTTAAACCAGTACCTTCTTATTGCAGTTTATTTACATATTTTGCATAAAATATCAAATCAGTTTTATCACATTAAGAAATGATGTAATACAAAAATTGTTGCAAAATTTCTTCCACTTATTCTAATTCAATGAATTGCATTATACAACTACCATTTATAATATAGTATTATGGTCAAATATTATGGTCTAAGTTGTCATAAAGTAGTGTTTTTTACACCATTCAAGTTTTAAAAAATAGAAGAGAATGCTTATACTATTCAGTATTTATCCTTCCAACAGTTCTTTTTTTTAGCAAAAACCGTAATCCATGTAAATAAAATGCAAATTATGTCAATAACAACTAATGCAACTCTCTAATTTCAGATTAGATAAGAATGCATAAACAAGTTTGCATGTTTGATTTACCATAACAAAAAGATATGAAGAAGGAATACTAAGAGTTCAAGAAGATCACAAATATTTTAGGAAAGGTAACATTCCATTTTAATACAAAGTAACATACTTAAAATTAATGTGATCAAAAAGTTTTTGAATAGTTTGTATACTTGACATTAAAACAGCTGGCTAGATATGTGCAAATATGAGTAATGTCAAATTTAAACATAAACATATCAATTGAAAATAAATACCAATAATCTGCTTGCATATTCTTTATGGCATGTTTGCATGAGTAAAATATTTTCAACGTTACATAAACAACAAGCCAAAACAGAGAATACAGTTAATTTTAAAACTGACAATATAAAAATCGAGTCTTGCCCCTGGATGCCAGGGAGGGACCTGAAGCGATGCGCCGAAACGAATCCAGAATCGATACCTCACGCATAAAGTAGCTTGGGGATAAAGGCGCCCTGTTGAGTTATTTGAGCATGCAAAAAAAAAATCTGTATTTCGCAATAAAAGATTTGGGGGGGGGGGGGGAGTCACTTTTGCATGTTTATTACAAATGAAGGAAAACATATTTACTGATGAAAAATTTTCTTTATTGAATAACATTTTCGAAATTTTTTTCAAATGAAGGTGTTTTTTTTCCCTTCATTTTTGTAGTTCTTTTCGAATTATAGGTAATGGCAACCAGTCACAAATACTAGTGAAAATAGCGAGGGACAATGTGTGGCATTAAGATTTTCCAGCCATTAGGGAAATAGCTTCGTTTCTCTTGTTTTGTGGTTTCTTTTTTCAAAACAACAAAAGGGGAGAGAGAGAAATTTGTTTTTTTTTTCTTCTTCTTCTTTTTTTAAAATTCTGATACAGTTTTTAAGCGGGAATAAGTATGTATATATGGATTGGCGAATTTCAACAGATTTTAACCTTTTTTTCCCCCTTAGAATCGTGCCACATAAGTTATGATTATTTGCAATTTTTTTTAACGAATTATTTCCGGCATGCAGTTGTAACCGTGGTAGGCTAATGATCATGGTTATGAACTCATGCCCGGTGTTGTCGAGTCGCGGATTCGAGTCCTGATGCCAATGAAGACCCACCGCATAGAAGGGCTGATGCACGTTAAATTTTTCATGGCTCAAAGTTCGCACATTGACATGGATGTGGAAGTTGAGAGAGGGAGGTTCCAGCTCAGGTGTCGTTCTCGTCACTCGGCCGAGGTTCAAAAGAACGAGGTCCGTCGCTTCGAGAACGATATCCAATCAAAAATCAATTCAAATCAAATCCAAAAACATGGAAAGATAAAATAAAGTTTCATCCTGAAGACCAATAGTACTAACTTCCGTCTTTTCAAAAGTTTTAGAAAGAATTTTAGCCAATCGAATATCCTACTTTTTAGCTATAGAACGTAAACATCAGGTTCAACATTGCGCCTTTATTCTTTCAAGGGTACCAGAAATACTTATTATCTTGTGCATAAGTAATGACAGATGGAAGATTGCAGAAGAAATTCATTTTAGAACTAAGCCTTGATATAAAAAATATATACGGTTCAGTTTATGTGGATGGTCAATTATAAAGTAGCAGGTATATTCATTCTTCATAATGGTTTGTTGAAAGATATTGCAATGGAAACACACAAAGTTAGAAAGAAAAAATATTGAGGTAAATATTTAATATTTTTAAGGGGTAGGTTCATGAATTTTGGCTCCCAAACACATTTTTCACTTTTCCTATTTTAATAAAATATGAATTTCTACGCTTCTAATGGTGCAAAAATTATCATTCTACGTGCAGTAGAAGTATTTTTAACAATTTTTTGAAAATGTTTTACCACCTGTCAAAGTCTACTAAATCCATTACTAAAAAAAATCCATTTTTCTCAAAACTAACATTTTTACCACATAATGAGCATTTGTTCCTTAAGTACTGCATTTAACAGCTTATAACTTTGCATATTTAATAATTACACTCTAATACATACTTTAATCTGGGGATTTTTTCAAAAAAATATTCTGACTTAATTTATAGCATCAAACATTATGAAATTTCACTGTTTTTGAAGAGAGAAAAAACATATTTGTGCAAAAAAAATTTTTTTAATATAACTTGACATCCTATCCATAAAATCTCTGATTAAAGTATGTATAATGGTTCAAAGAATATTCAGTAAAAAAATTGTAGATTTTTATTCTATAGAATGTTTATAAATAATCCTTAAAAATACCTATTTTTAACATTATTGAGATACAGATCCTGTTTCGTGAACCTACCCCCTTAAGTAAATTGCAAGTTAAACTCCAAGGACAGAACGATTTAACAAATAAACAATAGAAAACAAAATAATAAATATATTTGATTTACCTAATATTTCTCAGTTTCATCTCGTGGCCCCGGTAACCAAGTGGTCAAGATAACGGACTCGTGATTGGCAATTAACGAGTTCGAGCCTGGTACCCCTGGACCCTTATAGCGGCGCGATGCACGTTAAATCTGTCGAGAGCTCAAACATCCTCTTGTGGGTGTGGTAGTTAGGAGAGGGTGTGCCAGCTCAGGCGTCATCCTCGTCACTTGACCATGGTTCAAAACTACGAGATCCAACGCGATGATGCGTTTTAGTGTGATGCTTACAAACGCTCGTGGCCACGGTAGCCAAGTGATCAAGGCATCGGATCATGGCTAGCGTGTCATGAGTTCGAGCCCAGTATCACTGAAGACCCGCCATGTAGGGGAGCGATGCACGTTAAATCTGCCGAGAGCTCAAACGTCCTCCCATTGGTGTGGTGTGGTAGTTTTTGGAGAGGTGTCGTCCGTGTCACTTGACCATGTTTCAAAATTGTGCGGTTCGTCGCCAAAAGCCCTCATGTAGCTGAAAAGTGCGACGTTAAAATTCACTCGCTCACTTGAGGCTTCTTTTAGTATCGGCTATCGAATTGTTGAAGAAGATGAGGCATTATAGATGTTAAATAGTTAATAAAGCCGTAGATTAAAGATTTAATGCCTTGCAAGTTTTAAAACAAATATCGTAAGGTATCCGAACACGTAAAAAGTACTTTTTTAAGAATGGCATATTAAAACATAAATGAGTTTTGGGGATCAATATCAATAAATATTAATACTTAACCAGCAATACTTAAAATAAATTATTTATAAGTTTTACAAGAGAAATTTTAGCAACAATTTTAAAAGTTCTTTAAAAAAGTTAGAGAAAAAAAAAAGTAATAACAAGTAACATATATATAAAAAAAAAAAAAAATTTAAAGTCAATTCCTATTTAAGTCAGCAAAGAAAAAAATTTATTTTAGTTAATTAAATTTAACAAATGAATTAATATTTGGAAAAAAACTGTATTAACATCAAGTGTTATCCTCTACAAATTTTAAAAAATATGTTTGAAGACAAGAAAAAATTCGTTAGAAAAACTTACTGGCACCATCTATTGGTATTAGTTCTAACTTCCTCAAAATTAACGCAGAATAAATTTAAAATTTTAAAAAAAAATTTAATGAATTAATATTTGAAAAAAAACTGTATTAACATCAAAGCGTCATCCACTACAAGTTTGAAAAAATATGTTTGAACTTAAGTGGACGAATAAAAGTATTTTATTAACGATTGAAAATTTGAGCAAGATATATGTATATAAATAAATATATATATATATATATTTATATATATATAGGGGGAGAGAGAGTGAACTAATAGAGTAGGAATTGAAAAAACACTTATATTAATAAAAGTATTACTAAAATTAACTACACCGAATTTTTTTTTTACACGATTTTGAAATAACACGGTACATGTATTCCATGACTCTTTTATTTTACAAGATTATTTTGTTCTAACACGAATCCCCCCCCCCCGCAAAAATTGGGGGATTCGTGCTCTTTAGATGAGGACGATTTGATCGAATTTATTACATTTTATGACAATAAAGAAGTCGATAATGACGAATTTGAAGGTGAAGTTGAGCTATTCACAGCTGATTTAATTCGCGAGGAACTGAAATTTGTTACAAGTATAGAATAACATTTTCTTACTCATGGTCTTGACGTAGAGTATGCATAAAAATTTCCAGGTAATCTTAATTTTGAGCAGCGGGATATCAAGAATTATATAAGCAATTTGAAAAACTAAAAAAAAAAAAAAAAAGGATGAAAAACAGCTATTAATAACAAATTCTGTAACATTTTTTATTTCCAATGGCGGATTACAAGACAACTGCAAACAAAAAGAGAAGCAGAGAATATTGACAAAAAACAAACAAAGGACAACACAAAAAATAATGAAAGAAAAAAATAAGAAAAGAAACACAAGTTCATAGTATAGTCTATAAATCACACATTTTGTGTCTGGCCTCCCAATATCTGCTCTACATGGATCCAGAGCTGAGTGCACGGCAGCGTGCCAAATGGATTCCGGCGATAAAAATGCCGATTGCTTGGCGAATTATGTAACAATAACAACAAATAAAATACCAACTGAGACCGTTATTAACAAACGAAATTTTTCCTTTGAATCAAATTCGACAGTTGTAAAAGATATATGACTCATATATTGATGATAGCATTTTTGATCCAGTTCGTAATAAACGTACATGCTAGTTATCAAGTACCGATGAACAGTTGATAGTTAGTACTTTTTAACCTGTTGTCTGGCTGGCGTGGTTGGTTTGTCGCTGGCCTGCTGCACCTAAGGTTGCGGGTTCGACACCGGCCCAAGTCGATGGATTTTCATGATGCATAAAATCGACAGCGGCCGTGCCGTATGATTATACGGCATGTAAAAGATCCCTAGAGCGTCTGTTTGACTTGAGTGCAAAATTAAAACCTAGTACAGGTTCGCATTGTCTAGAGCAGTGATGGCGAACCTATGACCGGTGGGTCAGCAACTGATCCAAGCATGCTTTTTAGCTGACCCACGATTGCTGGGCAACTTTTTGTTTGTTTGCGTGGGTTAATTTAGTTCTTCTGCCTTATGTGGATTATTTTTATTCTCTTTGAATTTTTCAAGCAGTACATTGTAAAAAAATAAGTTTAAATTCTGTCTATAACCTTCAGTTTGATCATTACAGTTCCAAAGCTACGCAAATGACAACAAATGTATATGAAAATATTTAGTACTTGAAATAAAGCAATTTCTGTTCTAATTTAATGGAATCTATGCCAAACCGTGTACAGGTTCTCATTCAAGCTAGAGGAGGACATATTTTGTATTAGATTGCTGTACCGTGCATGTAAGTTGAACTATACTAATTAAACAACATTTGTAAAAAATTTTGTGCTTGTCCCAATTAATTCGCACAGTAATGTACTGAAAAAAAAAAAAACTAACGCAAACCGTGTCGCCCAAATTTAATTTTTTTAAGGAATACTTTTTAAAAATATTTTCCTCAAAAATAATTGTAATTTTGAAGCAAAGAACCAACAAATGTATTAATAAATTGATAAATATCTATGGTGATGATTGAGATATATATTATGCATGGATAGTACCAATACGTATAAAGTATTATAACATCGAATCGAATAACGTCGCCAATTGGCTCGATCTAGCACCAATAAAGGAATACCATTCCTATGCTTATTCAAACGCACTAATTTTCCTAGCGCATGCTCGAAAATTACTCTTCTTTTATAGTTTGTACTTTTCTCGCACTTGTTCAAACACAATAACATGGATCGAAGATAATATTATTTTAATTGATTAATTCTTTTGTATTATTATTCTCATTTTTTGTGAAAAATGATTAAAATTGGGAACTTACTTTCTTCGAAAGTGAACGCAGTGAAGTATTACCAAAAATATGGTCTAATACGTATGGCCCCGAAAGACTATGGAGCTTAGCGAAATAAGAAACCTAACGGAACTGCAAGACAACATATGGATTCGTACTTATTCGTTTTCATGGGGTATCGTCTACGTAAGTAAAATTCTTTTGTTACGATTTTGAACGCAACTACTGTGCTCTGGTTATCTAATATTGTTGTTATTAGATCTTTCATTTATTTCAAGTGCACACATTTTTTTAAGTGAAATGTTTAATTCTTCTAAATCTACGCTAATTTATTTGTGTTCTGCTATAGTTTTAGGCGCGATTAAAATCGCTTCAAACAAGTTATAGACGAAATGTAGATTTTATTCATGATGGTCGCCTTGCACCTCGCGAAAGATGAAGAATGAAAAAATATTGCTGAAACTTGATGAAACAACTGAGAACTGTAGAATTACAACCATTTAAAACGATTTAAAAAGTGGAATAAGAATAAATTCCCTATATTTTCCAAGTAAAATGGCGCAGGAAAGTGAAGAGGGAAACTGAATATGAAGAATTTCAAATGATTGTATAAAAAGAAATTAAAATAAGTGAAAGCAGTAAAAAATTAAAAATAAACAAATGAATCATTTGAGGCTGAAAGAAGAATTAAATACTAAAAAAGCAACTTCATTATGGGAAGGGCAAAAAACTACGAAATCATTTATTAAAAATATAACTGTAGAAATTAGCTATTTACTACCATTAAAAAAAGAATTCTGCCTGACAGAGTTGGAATTCACTACGCAATTTATTACTTTTTTGAGAATAAGTTGTTGAGTCTTTACCAGATTTATCACATTTCCCACTGGGCGAAATCAGTAAAACCTTAACTAAGATACGAAATAAGAAATTCAATCCCTTAAAAAAATAAAATTGACCAAAAGAATGAAGTCTAGATTTTGGTATATTACTATTTCAAGTTTGCAGTGGGACCTTAAAAGCTTGAAGAAATTAAATGACTTCTGATTGTACGGACTTAAAAATTCTGTTCCTATTTAATTAGATAAATTTAATGGAATATACAGCCGTCAATAGCTCAATTACTTTTATTTGAAAATAGTTGATGAAATAATAAAATATATATCCCTACTGAGATACATCAAAAGTTTTTTTTTTCATTTAAAACTGTCTAAAAATAACTAAAAACAAAGTTCGAACTCAGTAATACTGTACGATAGCGAATCGATTATATCATTACAGCCTTTCTGAGTAAAAACGGTAGAATCTGAAGTTTTCATTATATTAATATAGCTGTACCTTGTCTTAGGAAACCGTTGTCGCTTAGGAAGCTAACGTTTTTATTGTGTCCATTTACCTTTACCCCGTCTTTGGAGACCTTCCTCATTTAGGATGTTGACTCAAAGCTTTATCGTTTCTTAGGGGACCGTTTTCATTTAGGATGCTGACTCATATCTTTACCCTGTCTTTGGAGACCGTCTTCATTTAGGATGCTGACTCATATCATTACCCTGTCTTTGGAGAGCGCCCTCATTTAGGAGGCTAACTCATAGCATTACTGTGTCTTGGAAACTCTCCTCGCTTGGGAAGCTTACGTTTATATTGTATCCGTATACCTTTACCTTGTCTTCGGACACCATCATTCGTTACGGATACTTACGCACAGCTTTACCCTGTCTCAGTAAACTGTTCTTGCTCAGGATATTGGCACATAGCTTTATTTTGTCTACAGACACCGTCTTCATTTAGAAAGCTGGCGTATTTATTGTGTCTGCAAAGCATTACTCTGCTTTCTCCCACCGTTTTCACTTAAGAAACTGGCTTTTTTTTATTGCATTAAAATCGCTTCACTTTGTCTTCGGATATTGTTTGCGAATTAATTCCTTAATTATTTTTTGTTCATTTTATTAATAAAAATATGCTCATATTATCTTTCAGTAAATATTCATGGATTCACGCCTTTAACCACGTTTGATGAAAAAGATATTAACTTTAATGTCTTATAACTATCAATTTTTTTAATTTTCAATTTTAAATCACTTTAAAGTAATAATTTGCCCCAATTATTAATTCTTTATTTTCAACAAATATATATCTCTCAAAAATTGTATCGTTAAGAAATGTCTGGAGTAAAATTGCAACAGTAAATTTTTCCCCTTCGATTATAAAAGCATTTTATGTATTTCCAAAAACAGACATGCTATTAGTCCCAGTAAAAATTTCTTCATTTTTGACTCTTCCAAATAATTTGATAGAATATGGAATGTAACTGCATACAACTTTAACAGAGCTAGACTTTGTCATTTTATCAAAAAAATGCAGGTATATATATGTATAAAAATATCTGTGTTAGAAAATATGCAAGGGAAGGTGGCAATTGGAGTCCGAACAATATTATTAACGATATATATATATATACTAATTAATAATACTTTACAATATATAAAGCATGTAATTTTCGTTATTCATTCAAACACTCATTGCCATTTGCACCAAAAAGTTAAGAACTTTTAGCCCTACTAAATAATTTTAAATCGTCAAACCTCGCTTGTTTTTACTCGTTAAGGCAGTTGAATTTTAAAGATGTTTAGTTTTAAGAATACTCAGTTAAAAAATTTTAAACTTAACTCTGATCCAAATGGACATTAGTGATCCTCGAGCTAGTACTAAAAAAATATGAATAAAATTTGACTCAAAAGGTTCGCCTCAAAAAGGTTCGCCATCCCTGGTCTAGAGCTCAGGTTTCCCTGTGGCGAGGAAACTGGGCGTCAAAATTACTTGCGGTAATTGGTATCAACTATATGGTGCAGCGCTAAAAAGTGATACCAGCTTCTGGGGAATGTACTAGATTTGCAAAGGTTGAAATACCAATATGCAGCCTCATTAGGAAAAAAAAAGTCTTGTCTCTAATTTCAATATGAATTTTATATGTTTTATCTATTACAGACTGAATTTTCTCTCACTCTGTCCACTAATACGGTTTTTTTTTTTGTAATAAAAATTGTTGCGTTCTTTCGACCGCAGGTGTGAGAAAGTTCCAGTAAGAAACAGACATTATTTAAAGTTGACCACTTTTATTTGGCCTTTACACTTGTGAGAATTCATGAGAATTAATAAGAATGATTACTGATAACTAAACCCCAGGGGGAATCAAACTTATTAATCTTATTAGATAAGCACTATTCTTATAAATTCCCTTAAATGCTCTTGCTACCAACTTGCTTAATCGTCAGCCGTAAAATGGTCAACTTCCCTTTCTCTGAATCCTTTCTTCTGGAATTAATATTACGAAGTGGTACCACCGGTCACTCACATTATACATTCCGCTTAGGATCATTTGCAAACCATCATCCCGCCTACACCACGACTAGCACTTAAATAGAAGTTATTATTTACATAAAATCAAGTCCACTCTACGAAAAGTGAATTCAATTAAAATCACTTTTAAAAAAGAGTATTTTCTCCAAAAGGATTAGTAGCAGCCCGAACAGAACCTGTTACAAAATGAATTGTTTTGGTTTTATAAATGCAGTCAAACCTCCATATTATGAACCTCAATATTGCAAATTACAGCTAATTTCTACACAGCTAATTTCCTGGAACTAAGAACACACATTTCACGATTTTCTTCGTAAAATAACCTCTTATTGAAATTATTGAAATTATTTCCTACGTAATTACTAAACTAAGATAATGCAAAAATATAATAATAACAAATAATTATTAAGAGAAAATGTTCGCACAAAAGATGTAAACAGCTCAAGTATAGGTATCAACACACACTAAAACGAAGTAAGTAGAAGTGTTTGTATACTCATCACGTGATTTTGTTTTGGCGTCGCCTTGTCGTGAATCGACCCCATTGATAAACTCCAAATGCAGCAGGGGCGGCTCTTAGACCGAACAAACCGGACCCATGTCCGGGCGGCATTTGGACCAAATTTTAAAAATACTTTTTTTGTTATGGAAAATTTGGAAGAAGTTCAAGTACACTATCTAAGGAAAAATATTCAGAACGAGATAGTTTCTCTTTTATATGAGAATATTAAATTATACATTGCTCATAAAATTAAACAAGCTAAATATTATTCGATAATTTTAGATTGCGCCCCTGATGCCAGCAAGATCAAACAAATGACATATATAGTAAGGTATACATGTATTGAGAAATCTAATTCTAACGAAGTTATCGTTAAAACTAATGCGAGTTTTTTAGGTTTCCTTCCAGTTGAAAGATTAACTGAAAGAGAACTTTCAAATTTAATAGTTGAGAAACTTAAAAAAAAATTAAGGCTAAATTTGCAAGATATGCGGGGGCAGGCCTACAATAACGGAGTGAATATGAAAGGCGAGAAATCAGGGGCTCAATTTAAAATAAGAATGTTAAATCCGCGAACAATCTATGTGCCATGTAGTAGCCACTGTTTAAATTTGGTCGTTAATGACATGGCAAAAGCATCCTTAGAAGCCTGTACATTTTTAATATAGTTCAAGAAAAAAAATTTCCCATCAACTTTGCGTTGGGTTATATTATTAAAATGTATAAAGGGCATAAAACTTTAAAGCCACTTAGTGTAAATAGCTAGGAAAGTTAAATACAGGCTATTAAGTTATCAATTGGGAGGTTTTTATGATGCTTAGTTTTTATAATAATGCTGAAATTGACAACTCTATAAGAGATGAGACCTCTGGATTATTAAATTCTACTTAACAATTCAAGTTCCTACGGCCATCATTATTTGGTATAAAATCTTTAATTGCAATAAAATCCAATAAGCAAGCTATTGCAAACAAAATATTACGATCTACCATCTTCTATGGAACTCACAAGAAATTCTAAAGATATTTTAAGAATGTGACTTTTGATAAAATGCACTGTGATGTAAAAGAACTGGCCGTCGAGATTGATATCTCTGCTAACTTTGAGGTGACGCAGCCACGTCACAGAGTTCGACGAAAAAATGTGAATTTTAATTATGAAGCACAAGATGATCCGATGGAATATCCTAAATTAAAATTCAAGATAGAGTTTTATTTTTTTACATTGGACGAAACAGTTAATGCCTTGGAATTCAGATTTAATTTAATGAGTACTGACAGTAATTGTTTTCAATTTTTGTACAATATATATGATTTAAGAGATACCCTTAAAACTTTAATTAATTAAAAACTGTAAAAATTTAGAAATGATGTTGACCGATGGAGAATCATTGGATGTAAACGCGCTTGATTGAGCAGATGAAATAATGTCAGTTTCAGCTTTAGCAGGCAAAGAAAAGAAAGCCCAGTTGAAGTTTTAAAATTTATTTCAGTTTTAGAATTTGCTCCAAATCTTGCTATTGCATTTATTTTGCTTTCTTTGCTATTAAATTTGGCAAGTGTAGATATTAGTTTCTCAAAATTGAAATTAATAAAACTCTCTTACAGTTCACAAATTCTAAAGATAGATTAAATGGCTTAGCTACATTGGCTATCAAACATGAAATAGCTGAACAAATTGATCAGAAAATATTCAGAATTAAAAGTCAGGAAAAAAAACAATTGTAATTTTTATGTTTTAATTTTTAATATATACTGTGACGTCGTCACAATGGAGAAACGCCTCTATTCATAAACATTTCCACAGCCGGGGAACACGTGTCTTTGGTGGTATTGTGTTGTATCAGACAGCTGGACCGTCGGCGACGGTGTGTCTGGCGAACACTATGGGCCAGGCATCGCTGCATTATTTTCTATTCATGAGCAGTGATTGTACGTCTTGAATGCTGGCGCCTCTGCAGGCGGCGGCGAGGTGTTTGAAGTGCCAGATGTCAGCCGGGCCCTTGTCGCCGGGAACCCCTGAGAGGGACCGGACTTTTGTCATCTCTGCACGAATGGATGACGTGCAAGACCGTTGGTGCCGGGTGCCGGGGGATTGATGAGGGGCGTGGAGTGAACCCACCCTTAGAGTTTAAAAGAGTGGACTTGGGAAAGAGGAAGAGGACTCCGGACAGACTCCTACGAGAGATACCCAAGATAGAAGCCTGCTGACGAAGGAAGACTCCTCGAAAGACTCGTGATAGACTCCCACGAGAGATTCCCGTAACTGAACCCTGCGGACGGAGGACGAGACTCCGGACAGACTCCAACGAGAGATTCTTTAATAATTAGCTTAGCGTACACCTTCAATTTATTTCCACGACGTTACAGCTAATTAAATTGGTGGCAGCTGTGGGATTGGCATTTGGCAAATTAATTAAATGCCCGAATCCTTTTTTATTTAAAATAATTTTTGAGAAAAAAAGAAATAACAAAGAGAAAATGCCAGCTGTGTGTGCGAGAAAAATAAAAGAACTTTAAACAACGCAAATTTCTCCTGAGTTCCTGTGGTGTCTCCATCCTTATCGTTAAAGTGTGTTCCTGTTGCTGAAAAATTCCCGGAGAGCCTGCTGTCCATTTTACTGTATGTGAATCGTGTTGGGTGAATCAACGAAAGAAACAAGCGGAGGAAAGCCGAAAACAGACCCTGATTTCCTTCGGCAGATTTTGAAGGAAGTCAAGAGTATTCAGTGTGTGATTCCCGACCAGGTGTGCTGTGAATTCCCGTCCAGGTGTGTCATAGATTTTGGCAGTGATTCGAAACAGAAAGGTGAGTCTTTTCTTTGAGATTATACTCGGGGCAGCAATTGATTATTATTGTTATGATTAATGTATGTAAAATTTTGGTAGTAAAGAATTTACGTACTAGATAAAGTTAGCAAACACTAGAAAGAGAGACTAGAAAGGTTTTTTAAGTTTTGTATGATGTATAAATGTGCGATTTATTAGTATTGTTGTTTTGAAATGTAGTTAAGTATATAGTAGTTATACTTGTTTCATTGGTACAGTTACTGTGTAGAGTACTGTATTGTTTTTAAGATTTGCGCACATTTGTGAAATATAGTTAAGTATATAGTAGTTATACTTGTTTTGTTGATACATTTACTGTGCGAGTACTGTATTGTTTTTAAGATTTGCGCACATTTGTAAAATATAGTTAAGTATATAGTAGTTATACTTGTTTCGTTGGTACAGTTACTGTGCAGAGTACTGTATTGTTTTTAAGATTTGCGCACATTTGTGAAATATAGTTAAGTATATAGTAGTTATACTTGTATCGGGTTACAGTTACTGTGTAGAGTACTGTATTGCTTTAAGATTTGTGCGTTTTTGTGAAATATAGTTAAGTATACAGTAGTTATACTCTTTTCATTGGTACAGTTACTGTGGAGAGTACTGTTTTGTTTTAGGATTTTTGTGAATTATAGTTAAGTCTAGGTCTAGTGTATTTCTAGTGTGCGTTGAGTTTTTGTATAATTTTTGTGACAATTAAGCTTAGTTTGGTTTTGTGTGTATTAGTGCATCATGGCGTACTTATTAAGGCAAAGAAAAGACGTATTAGTAGAAATGGCGAAAGAAATGGGAGTCGAAGCCGATAATACTTTACCTAAGATAGAAATTAAGAAAAGAATTTGTCAGAGTGAATACTATAATGAGGAATTAGTTGAATGTTTGTTGGAGGGTGTTTTGGAAGAAAAACGTGAACGTGAAAATAAGGAACGGGAACTTGAGCGTGAACGTGAAAATAAGGAATGGGAACTTAAATTAAAGGGGTTTGAAGAGCGTAAACTAATGAGGGAACGAGAATTAGAACGATTGAGAGTTGTACGCCGGGATAAGTTACAAAAGCAGGAATCTCATCTAAGAGTAGAAGATAAAGTCGAGAATTGCGCACAGGAGAGTTATTTGTCAGGAAATCGGTCGAGGGAAGTTAGTGAACCGATTAAAAAGTGTAGGCCGGTAAGTAATCCGGATGTTGATAGAAGTGAAAAAACCGCCATGCTTCTGAAGTTAGAATTGAGATTTGTGACCCCCCCCCCGGTGAAACGCACGTGTGTTAATCCCCCGTCCGAAGTGAGAGGAGTAGAAAAAGAGAAGGATAAACTGTCTAGGCTTGAGAAAGGGAAAGAAGTCGATATTTTTGGAATTCGTGATTCTGAAAGGAAGGTGGGGTCAAGGGCAGTTAAGGAGAGTGTTACAGCTGTGATGACGGTTGCACAGCCAGTAATAAATCATGAGGACATAGGAGTAAGTTCTCGAGCATTGATAGTAGATAAGGGTTTGACTATCCCTGCATCATTGAATTGTGAAATTAACAGTGAGAAAAAGGAGGCAAGTCGTCTCCCAGTTGAAAGGGGAGTGGGCCTAACAGTAGGTCATAAAAGTTTTCAAAACCCTACAATGGCTAGTATAAAAGCGGAACAGAGGAAATGGAAAGAAACTTACGCGTGTGCCGTTGTTAGGAAAGATGTCGGAGATAAATCAACCATGCGTTTGATTCCCCTCAAATCAAAGGGTATTGATAAGAATTGGTTAGGGGCTGGTAAAATGACAAGTTCAGAATTTAATTACGATTTACCCAGAAAAAGGGATCGTAGTGCAATTTATCGTGTAAATTTAGTAAAACTGTATCGTAGGAGGCCGGAATCTGTAAATTTTGTTACAGAAAACAGCTCGGAGGGAATAGAGAAAGAAACCGAATTCCCATATCCGGTAAAGCTATTTATGGATTTTGACTTTCGGGGTGTTTTAAGGGAAAGTCAACTGCACTTTAAATTACCGCCTGATAGAATTAACTATTTACGAATGGTCGTTGATAGAAATAAAGAAAGGTTTCCTCCAGATCCCGGGACGATTTCTTTAATCCAGAGGATAACCAGTTAAGTAGAGGAAAACCATTTAAAATTAAAACTTTTTGGATATACCTGAGATTGATTAATACTGTGGGAGAGGAGTTTGGGTATCCTAGGGATGTGAGTGTAATAGAGATGGGGCAGTTCAATCGTACATTGTCCGCTGTTAAGTTTAGAGAAGTGAATCGATACTCGTACCCGTGTACTAAGTATAGGCGTTTGAACCAGGTGACGCGAGCCAAGATTCATCCTTTGTTAAAAAGAGAAGGTTTTGTAGAGAAGAAAAGCGCGGCCTCGTGGGTTATGGTACTGGATTTGTGGAAATGGTACTTTCGTCGTTCACTCATGCTGAGATATCAGAAGTATGCCGCATACGTAATGCCATTTGGCATTTACATTAGAAAAAGGAGTTTTAAGATCGTATGCGCATCTTCTTATGGATGTAAATTAACTACTCAGGTTTTGGAACGGTTACCGTAGTTTGCTTTACGTCGATTGGTTAATATAGACATCTTGGCGCAAATTTGGAAAAATCGTGTAAAGCAAATAGACTTAGTATTAGAAGGGTTGAGGAGTGTGAGATCGGAATTCATACCGACCAAAGGTAAATTAGAGCAGTGGGAAAGTTTCTTACGTGTACATAATAGAGATGTTGTGAGTTCATTTCGTGGGCTGAGGAAGTACGAGGTTAATTGTATTTTTAATGATAGTGCCATAATTACCACTTTACCCAACATTGTAGTAGGAAAGATAATGAATTGTGGAATAACTTGTTATAAATATTGTGAGAAAGTGTGCAAAGTGCCAAGATGAAAATTTATCTTTAAACTAATGTTGTTTAGCCCAAATAATTCCAAATGTTTGTATTTACAGTTTTTTTTATGTAATTTTAAAAAATCATTTATTTTAATTAAAGAAAGTTACATGGAAATGTCATTGGATTAAACAGACTGGAATAAGCAGTCATTTAAAAATTTCCTATTAATTAATTTTACCTTTTTATTGCATTTTTGTGTCTATATTACTGTATTGTGTGTATATGGTGGAAACAAAAATTTATGTTACTGAAAATCTTTTGTGTCTCTCAGCCAAGTGTAAGAACATAGATGTCTAGTACAGTAGTTACGAGTGTTTTAACGTATAGTGATATTAGTAAAATGTTAGGATTTAACTTATTCACTTAAAACTCAAATTTTTTAAGATAAGATGTAACATTAAGAAAGAATCCAAGATCAGAAATTTAAGTTTTTATTGTAAAGTGTGTAAAATGTTATGGAATTTTGGATTTACTTATTATTATATTTTTGAGTGTTTTTTTTATAATTGGATTGCTGTCCTGGTTGATCTCATTGTTAAGACATTCTTTTTTTGAGTCAGTCATAAGAACAGATCCAACATTGGACCAGAGCAGTCCAGTGAAATGGACGTTTTCAGGGGGAAGGAGTTGTGACGTCGTCACAATGGAGAAAGCGCCTCTATTCATAAACATTTCCACAGCCAGGGAACACGCGTCTTTGGTGGTATTGTGTTGTATCAGACAGCTGGACCGTCGGCGATGGTGTGTCTGGGGGGCATCACTATGGGCCAGGCATCGCTGCATTATTTTCTATTCATGGGCAGTGATTGTACGTCTTGAATGCTGGCGCCTCTGCAGGCAGCGGCGAGGTGTTTGAAGTGCCAGATGTCAGCCGGGCCCTTGTCGCCGGGAACCCCTGGGAGGGACCGGACTTTTGTCATCTCTGCACGAATGGATGACGTGCAAGACCGTTGGTGCCGGGTGCAAAACCCTGAGGTCGGCCAATGGGGATTGATGAGGGGCGTTGAGTGAACCCGCCCCTAGAGTTTAAAAGAGTGGACTTCGGAAAGAGGAAGAGGACTCCGGACAGACTCCTACGAGAGATACCCAAGATAGAAGCCTGCTGACGAAGGAAGACTCCTCGAAAGACTCGTGATAGACTCCCACGAGAGATTCCCGTAACTGAACCCTGCGGACGGAGGAAGAGACTCCGGACAGACTCCAACGAGAGATTCTTTAATAATTAGCTTAGCGTACACCTTCAATTTATTTCCACGACGTTACAATACACTGGTGTCCAAAAGTTAAGCATAAATCGTAAAATGTGAAAAACATGGAGTAAACATTCGTAAAATTATTCCAAATTTCTTGTGGATATTAATTGGGTGAAGAAGAAACATTGGGTTTATGCAAAACTTTTCAGTCGACTACGTACTGCGCGAAACACCGGCGCATGTCGAAACGCGGAGAAACCGATTCACGGAGCATAGGTAATTCAGACAAGTTTCGTGCAACTGCTGTGCGAAGGAACGTTGTTAACCATCAAACAAGGTGAATGATGGCACAAAGATGCCAATTGGACATGTTTACGAAAGGAAGAATTGTTGGAATGCTGGAATTCTCACGATCACAAACCGAAGTGTCTCGAATTCTGAATGTGGACCAGTCCGTGATTTCAAGACTGTGGCAGAGATTTCAAAGAACGGGATATGTTACCTGACAACCAGTATCAGGTCGACCAAGAGTCACAACCCCTCGCCAAGACCGATATCTGGTAATAAGTGCGCGACGTCAGAGGGGAAGTACTGCCAGAGCACTGGGTTCGGCGCTCACAGTCGCCACAGGAATACGAATTTCGAGACAAACTGTTTACAGGAGACTCAATCATGCTGGCCTGTATGCCAGAAGACCAGCAGTTTGCATTCCCCTCACGTCTGTACATAAACGCGCTCGTTTGAACTGGAGTTTGAAACATCAACATTGGAGTGTGGGAGAGTGGACCATTGTGATGTTCAGTGACGAGTTCCGATTTAGCCTGAGTAGTGATTCTCAGCGGGTAACGATATGGAGAGATCGTAGAACACGTTTTGAACCAAGAAACATAACGGAAAGACATCATTTTCCATCAAGGGGATTAATGGTATGGACAGGTATCATGATGGACGGCCGCACAGACCTCCATTTCTTTGACTCGGGTCTGTGACTGCTCAAAGATACAGAGACGAAGTTCTTGAGCCTTATGTTTGCTTTTTTTGAGGTGCTGTCGGTTCTGACTTCATATTCATGGATGATAATGCGCCATGTCACCGAGCGGTGCTGATTGATGACTTCCTTGAAACAGAAAACATCCAGCGCATGTAGTGACCTGCGAACTCTCCTGATTTAAATCCTATCGAGCATGTATGGGATATGCTCGGGAGACAAATTGCAGCCTTTTCGCCCCCACCAAGCTCCGTTACAGAACTCAAGAGAGCTCTCCAAGAAGCTTGGAACCGTTTGAGCCCACAACTCATTCATCATCTCATATTAAGTATGGTAAATCGCTGTGCAGCGTGCCTGGCTATCAGAGGTGACCACACGCCTTATTAAACTGCAGCATCAGTATTTTATTTAATGTTTTCTTTCATTTTTTCTTTAAAGTGTGAATCCTTGCTATGCTCAGTTTTCTTTCAAACTGCTACTTTGGATAATAAAATTAATTATTATCATTCTTTTGATTTGCTTCCTTATTTTATAACCATTTTACTCTCGCATATCACGTTTCCCACCATCCTGATTTACAGTTTCTTCTTTATTCATATAATTATCAATTATGCTAAACTTTTGGACTTTGGATATATATATGGAAAACTTCTGCTGAACGGGGGAAGGTTGGATCCATAAAATATATTTAACCCTAATTTTGCTGGTCCTAATTCAGCAACAGCTTTAGAAATCATAACAGGTCTTCATTTTAGTCTATTGACTCTTTTGGCTTCTTACATTTTAAAGTTCTAATTTTGTTCAATGTTATACATACGCTTAGTTAATTCTTCTATAATAGACTTTTCCATCATTTTTAAAGTTGTGTTTCTTGAAATCTGATTTAAATCTTCTAGCTTTGTTAGTGATATAATTTTGTATTATCAATTTTATTATGCCATGTATTTCTTCCATTTTATGTTACTGTATATATATATATATATATATGCTCCTAAAACTCGCGAATACAGAATTTATATAATATACTTAATTTGCATAATCACGCTCCCCTCACTCGGTGAAAGTTGGTTGGTATTATTGTTTCCCCAGAAAAATGCCCAAGGGGTTAGTAGAGCCGCGTATAGATCCGTCACACACTTGCCCGTGATAAAGTTTCTTCTCCATAAGCCTCGGTTAATATTTGAAATGTTTTCATGGAAAATTTCTGAAGTTTCTCAAGAAACTTGATTCGACAATTTTCCGGCAGAATGCAATTGCACTCAATGACGCTGTACTTCTTACTAGTGTGATCCATTAAGGATTAAAGCGAAACTGGCCACGTGGGTAGAGAAGGAGCCTAGGGAGGAGTCACCAAAACAGTAGTTGAAAACTCCACTCTTTTTTTCAAGCACTTCACTTAGTCTCATTTTTTATGTGTGTGTTACATCTTGTATAATGTTTAAAGACATTTTGAAACATTGTATTTCAATCATTTCAGATGAAGAAAGAAATTTACAAACGAAAAAAGATAATTTTTCTCAAAGCAGTGTTTTAAAAAAATTTTTGGTTACAAAAAATAACATTACAGTTTCGCTAGTTTCCAAGTTGCCCATTGCATTGGTCGCCACGAGAAACCTTTTTCAGAAAGAGAATTTGTAAAAAATCGTTTTTAGAATGTAGTCCTACATTGTTTGTTGATTTTAAAAAAAGAGACTTGATTATAAAGCGTATAAATGAGTTAGCTATAAGTCGCAATACAACTAAAGATCGAATAATAGAATATGAAAAAAATATTTCTTCGCTAATACACAACGACTTAAATTATGCTGAAATATATTCAATTGCTTTAGATGAGAGTAATGATGTAAATGGTTATGCACAATTTGCAGTTTTTGATCGGTATAAGTATGGAAATATAAAATGAATAAATAGTTAATAAAACTAATGACATTGAAAGGGAAGTGTACCGGTGCTTGACATTTTTAAAGAACTTGATAGTGTATTTAAAGAAATGGATATTGACCTTCAGAAAATAGTTTCTGTTTCAACAGACCGTGCACCTAATATAGCATTGAAAAACATTGGATTTATTCAGTATCTTAAGCAAAATATCGCACATTCTCTGATTGAATTAATTGTAAAGTACACCAGCAAGTTTTATGTGCGAAGCATGATTTAAAAACATTTTCCAGTTTAATGTCAGTCGTAATAAAAATAATCAACTTTATAAAAGCAAGAGCTCTTTATAAACGGCAATTAGCACTATTCTTAGAGGAAAAAGAATACCAATATTCAGGGAATTTTCACATACTATAATGTGCGATGGCTTAGTTTCGGTGAAGTCCTTAATCGCTTTGTAACGTTATTAAAAGAATTCAAGCTTTTTTTTTAATTGAAAAAGACAATAGTTTCGATGAATTACCCAATATACATTGGTTAAATGGTTTAAAGTTTTATGCAACATCACTCAGCATTTTAATGAACTGAATAAAAAACTTCAAGGGCATGGGCTAATTGTTTTAATGATGTTTGAAAACATTAAAATATTTATGACGAAATTTTACATCTTTACTAAGAATTTGGAGATGAAAATCACGAAATATTTTCCTCAATTACAAAAACATTTTCAAAACACAATAACTTTGAAAACTCCTTTCCCATTAAAAAAAAAATGCAATTAAGAAATATGTAATGATTATTCAGGAAATAAAGCAAACTTTTGAGGTCAGATTCAATTAGTTTAAAAGTTTGGAATACACATTGCACTTTAATTTATATCTATACAAAACAATTTAAAACAATGGACTTAACCGAATTTATGTGGCTAGGTATCGATGATTTACAAATGGAATCAGTTGAATTTCGAAGCAGCGCAGTGTGGGAAACAAAATTAGAAGACTTGATTTCTGAAGTAGAGGGAAAACTGTGGGAATATTGGTCCCACAGTAAAAATTGAAAATATTATATTAAACGTATGGGATTCCTTACCAAATAATTTTATATCAATGCATACACTAGTTAATGTGCTCTTTTAACAATGTTTGGGTCCACAAATTCGTGAAAAATTGTTTTCTTCAATAAACTTCGTAAAATCTTCAAATAGAAATGGACTTGACAGGGAATTAATTAACTGCAAAATGCATTAAACTAATGAATACGAAATATGAACTAGTATTAAAAAACTGTCTGAACTTAAACAGCAAAAGATATTTCATTTTATATACTTTATAAACAATTTTGTTATACACATATATATGTATATAGTAATAAATAATATTTCATAATATACTAGCTGACCCGGCCCGGCATTGCACGGGCTTTTACCTAGGGTATTACTTAATCCCCATGTTAATTTCCTCCTTTCTTTCTGACGCCAGCACTTTTGTGTGGGTGTGAAGCGTACGATGTGAGTGCAAGACCCACGAGTGCGTATCAATGGTTTTCTCGTAAAACATTTTCCCTTCTCTTCACAAAATCAGTACTTCCAATATAATTTTTCGAAATTATTTTCACTTCTTTGTTTCTTGCCTCTTCGCTTAGCCGGGCGTTGCACGGGCTTTTACCGAGTGAATAACTTAATCCGCATAGGAATTTCCTGTTTCCCTCAGGACGATAGCACTTATGTGTGTGTATGAGCGATGTGAGTGATTTATTTAACTATGTCATTAAAACTCCCCTTTTTCGAAATCTGTTCTTGCGTTGGTGTGGTGTGGTAATTAGGAGAGATGGGTGAAAGCTCAGGTGGCGTCCTCGTCACTTGACCATGGTTGAAAATTTCGAGGTCCGTCGCCAAAAACTCTCGAATAGGCGAACAGTGCGAATTTATAAATCACCCACTCACTTTTCAATTCTTTTGTTGCAATTTTTTAGTTCCGGAAACGAAAATGTGGCCTTTTTAAAAATAGTTGTATGTTGAAAAAAGACAGAAAAGTAGAAATTTTTCAAATTACAAAACTTCGCTACTATTATAAATCTTGAAGTAAAATTGTGAGGATTTTTTGAAATGTTCGACACACGGGAAAATTAATAATTATTAAGTATTTTGAGTGTTTTATTAAAGTTTGTTCAAAAAAGTTTTTGGCTTTTTATTTTTTAAATCACTGATACTAAAAGTTTTAAAAATAATTTTTATTTAAACGCAACGATATTGATTCATTTCACAGTATGTAATTCAAAAAGAAAATAATACTATGTGATAAAAATATATTTAAGAATATTTCCTTATTTTTTTTTCTTATATTCTACTGTTCTTCAATAAATCAATCTTTAAGAATAAAAAAAAAACTATCGGTTGTGATGCGTTATATGAGGGAATTCCCCTTTTTTCTAAGCAACGAGACTCAAAACTATCTCAACCTTTCCCGTCTTCCAAACAGAAAGCTAACGCAAAGTGAATGACTTTGACGCAATTCAGAAATAACGTCGAGAGTACCGAATGAGCATCCCTTACGGGAATCTGGCAACGCTTTTTCCGGATTCTTCTTATTTCCGGCAATAAAAAAATTATGGCGTGATAAATTGAAATAAAAACCATCCTATGATTTAATTTGGACGAAATGACAAGCAGTATGCAAAATTATATTATGATCGGTTGAGTAGTTTCGGAGTCCATCGCGGACAAACACTGTGGCACGTATCTTTTATATATAAAGATATAGCATGTAATTTTCGTTACTCCTTGTTCATTCAAACACTTATTGCCATTTACACCAAACACTAAAGAATTTTTAACTCCACTAAAAATTTTCAAATCGTCAAACCACT
Source organism: Trichonephila clavata (assembly GCA_019973975.1). Classification (NCBI taxonomy): domain Eukaryota; kingdom Metazoa; phylum Arthropoda; class Arachnida; order Araneae; family Nephilidae; genus Trichonephila; species Trichonephila clavata. The sequence goes on along the minus strand of BMAO01027630.1, from coordinate 6,938 downwards.
TTCAATTTTACCCGTTGAGCCAATTTAATTTTTTAAAGATGTTTAGTTTAAAAATTCCCAGTTAAAAATTTTTAAGCTTAACTCTGGTGCAAATGGGCAATAGTGACCCACGAGCTAGTACTAAAAAAATTATGAACAAAATTTGACCCACGTCTCAAAAAGATTCGCTATTCCGGATCTAGGTAGCACATGCAAAGAAAAAACTGTTTAAATGTTTTTATTTTATTATAATAACAACTGCGGGAAATTACTGAAAAAAACGCTGCCCGGCACCGAATTTATGTTTTAAATTTCCTCATGGGACCCTCTTTGAGAAACACGATTTTCGGTACTCTAGTGATTATATAAACTCCGTAGAGAACATGAATCTATTTTGCATAGATATTTACTTTTTATTTCGAATTTTTATTTTGACCTGTGGAGCCCCTGGATATGCTTGGTGGAACCCCAGGGTTCCGTGGAACACAGTTTGAAGATTGAGGGAGATGTCGTATTGGCGTTGTGAGAAAGCACAGGGGGGGATGAAATATGGGAGGGCAACCACCAATGTTTTGAGAAGCAGAGGAAACAAACGCGCTTTTGCACCTTTTTTATAGAAGTAAATTAGTGGTCTTCAAAATGTGTTCCACGGAACCCTGGGCTCCACAATGTATACCCAGGGGTTCCACGAGTCACAATAAAAAAAATCGAAAATAAATTTATAAATATGTATGCAAAATGGATTCATGTTCTCTAAAGTTTGTATCATTACAAGTATCTAAATCTCATCCAATTCATTAACCCCTTCTCTGTCGGATTTTTTTTCAAATTTCCGGTCCAAAAAATACATTTTTTTTATTGCTGAAATTTAATATGTACTCTAGTCTAAATTTAAAAATGCCATTTTTTTTTTTTCAGAAAGCAGTTTTTTCTAGACTTACGGGTGGTCCAATATATTATATCTCGTCTATTGATCTCCAGTTTTCACTGCAATGCATCAAGATTTAGGCTTAAGAAAATATACTCTGATACTATATTTATTTATGTTATTGCTTTGAGGTTAATATTTGAGAAATAAAAGTAACACAAAAAAATATGTACATAAAAAAACTATTAAAATTATGTAAAAAATATTTCGGAAGAAAGGGGTAAACAATTTTTCATCATTTGACCAATACCACTGTTCAACTGGCTTTTTTACTATGCCCTGCATGATCCAAACACACAATAAAATTCTGACCTCTTCCTTACAAGTTGCACGCCATTCCCGCTGCTTTGAATGCATTTTAGATTTCTGGGAATGAAAGCATTGTTCAGCATATACATTAGTTTACTCCACTATCAGCTGGAACATAGAACCATAGAAAAAATACTCAAAATATTGAATCAAATTATCATCACTAAAGTTTACCAATATTCCAGGGTTTCTGTAAAATCAAAACGAGGAGTAGCAGGACACACTGTTTTCTCTTCTACCCACATCCTCGCTGAGCTTATATCATCATCTTCAGGTTCACTAGACTCAGAAAAAATATCATCAGTTGATAAATCAGAGCTATCATCTTCCGAATTAGAAATATTAAATTCAGTGTCCTCAGACTCACTCTCCGAATCCATCATAAAAGCAAAATTTTGACGTGTAAAAATTACACTAGCGAGAGCGAATTTATAGAAAGTACAAAAAGATTCTGTTTTGGTTCGAGCGGGAAATCTTGCTTGGAAAATTGTGAAAAAAGTAGTACTAGTTGCGCCAACTCTTAGAAATATTCAGAAATACAAAAAATAATCGCAGAATTCACAGAGGCGTCTGCGTAGCGACCAATTCAATTTCAGTGATGCAATTTTTTCCTTCGTCGCATGGCATGCGACGCCGACTATACGGGCACGAAATTGCCAAACGTATGAGATGCGACGCCGACAGAGAAGGGGTTAAAACCGAAAATTTTAGTTATATGTATAATATCTTTATTTTACAATAGTTTTTAAACTTTTATTATAACATGATAAAAGAATATTAAAACGTTTTATCTTTATATATATACTTCCTACTAGATTGTGAGCATTCTATTGTTTACTATCTTTGGTTCAACGAGGTAATTTTACACTCGTTAGTTAGCACAATGTCTTGCAAAACTAAATAGTTTTCTAATGGAAAGTATACATTTTTGCATTTGTGCGGGGGGGGGGGGGAACCACCTATAATAAAGAAGCAACATATTCTATGTTAAAATCTAAATTTTAGCACGAACAGTTCCTGAATGTTTTGTTGCAAATTCTCGTGCAAAATACATAGTTTTTCTTAAACAGCTGTAAACCTTTTAATGCCATTCAGATCCCAGGGAGTAGCTGCTATCGTATCAATGATAAGGGACCCCAAAATGCCCAAGCAAAAAATTGTAAAATATTAAGTGATCCAGAAAAGAGCCCCTAAGGAATTTTGATACAATGCCCACTCATGGTTAGCTACGCTAGTGGTTACTAAGCATAATGCATGAGTAAGTGACGCTTGGATCACAAATTAATATTACTAACTAACAGCATGGCTCGGCATTGCACGGGCTTTCTAGTTTAAAATGTTCCATTCTCTTCACAAAATCAGCACTTTCAACATTCTTTTTCGAAATTACTTTGACTTTGTTTCTTTCTCCTCAAATTAACCCGGCGTTGCACGGGCTTTTACCAAGTGTATAAATCCCCATGAGAATTTCCTGTTTCCTTCCGGACGATAGCACTTCTCTCTGTGTGCGTGTACGCGCGCAATGTAAGTGATTTCTATAACTATGTCATTAAAATTCCCTTTTTCGAAATTTACTTACTTCTTTTCATTTGAGGCAGGTTTCTTTCCCCTCCATTTAACCCGGCGTTGTACGGACATATTCGAATGCATAACATATTGCCATGGAAATTCCCCTTCCCTTATCGGGGTCAGAACTTCCTGGCGTGTGTGTGTGATTCCTATATTAACGTCATTACAATTCCCTTTTTGAAATGATAATTTCTTTTGGCAAGTTTTGCGGAAGAGTGAACTTAAATGACGCGTCAAGCTCGGGAATGTAACGCTCATTCGGCTTTTTTCGTCTTTCGTCGGAAATCGTTTTTGGACAGGGTCGGTTAAGATTCAATAGTCCGCGACATACACATCCCTCAAAAGAAATCACGTGACCAAAGGTGGATGTTTCCCCGGATTTTGAGTAATACTCAGTCTTCCCTCTTGTGTGCTTAAATAGTCAGTTTTCTGTTTCCCAAAAGATGAACAGTTGATACAAACTTAGGAAAAGACATCCCTAGGGAATTTAAAAATAAATCAGATCATATATTTATGTAAAAGAGTATCGTTTTAATGTACATAGCGGGTTATTGCGTGCATAATATAAAATTCGAATGATCCGATTGCAAATATATATTTGTTGTAAGTAAAAAAAAATCAATTTCTGATTCAGAAAATGTCGAAGGGACAAAATATTTGAGTCTTCTGGATAGAGGAGGTTTGAAAATGCCCACAGATATTTTTATGAAAATCATTTCAACGCAACATTTTATTTTTAATTTGTTTGTATCGAAGAGATTCAAGTCAAAATATCTTAAAGTTGATAGCCAATTGTCTTGATTTACAAGCATAACAGAAGCATATCTCGAATTACATGAATTGTGGAATGCTTTGCATTCGTTTCATTCATCTTCTGTAAGCTGTAACACACCTGCATTTTTATATTTTTAAAAAATATTCACTACATTCGAGAATATATACTTGAATAATTATTCAAAATAGTGCAGTGAAGAAATTTTAACGTCGAAGGATAATTAAAAAAATGAAGAAATTTAAGGCCAATTAAATTGATGTTTGGTTTTTATATTTCCCTGTTTTATTTATTTAAATATTCAATTATCGATTCGCATTGTATTCAAAGTGCATATATTTCCTTATAATTCATTTTTAAGGTATCCGAACACGTTGAAAATGACCAAATTCAATCAAGACAGATATCTTTGTTTTTTATTTTATTGAATAGAGCTATCTTTTGACTTTTCGAAACATACTTTGTTTTTTTTCTACGCTACCTAGAGGCCAGGTTACAATTAATTTATTAAGAGGCCACGTTACAATCAATTTTATTAAGTTAGAAAAACCGGAAGTGGGTTTTTGATCTACTAGAAGTGGGCATTTAAATTGCTCAAAATCTATCATGGCGAGTCTGAAACTCAAAATATTACGAATGTATTTCTATACAACTTTTTGAATCTCATATTTATGTTATTTTCTAGAGAATGTACTAAAATATTTCTTATTGTATGAATACTTTTTGAGTTATGGCTTGTTATTTAAATAATGATCTCATAAAAAGTGTAACATTTCTTATAATGTTTACCCAATCAGCTCTAAAATTTTCAAATTTTAATAAAAAATTAAAATTTTAGTACATTTTCTAGATAAATGCATCTAATTTGTTTTAGTAATACTTTTACTAATATATGTTTATTACTTTTTTCTCTAACTGCTTTGAATTTATTCAAAAATATTGCTAAAATTTCACTTATAATTGTGATTTTTGTAAAATTCAGGTAATTTATTTTAAATATTGATAGTTAAATAGTAATATTTATTGGTATTGAGTCCTAAAAGAGCCTTTATAATGTTTTAGTATGCTATTTTGTTAAAAAGTACGCTGAACGTGTTCGGATACCTTAATACTATGTAGAGAATGGATGTAGCATCAAATACTTCAGAATCATTTGGGTTTAATCAGTTATGTATCGGAAAAATTTATGCTGCGAAATGTAGAGCAGAAAATGGACAAATAATTCTAATGGTAGCTATTTATATTTCTCTAAATCAAAGTGTAGAGAAAATTATCGAATTCATTCAGAAAAATGTAGTTGCCTACATTGAAGCCGGATCGGCTGTTCTGAACAAATTATCTATGATTTTAAGTGGGGATTTTAATGTAGATTTTTTTCAAAAGACAAATCAAAAGCATTTGTTTATTTTTAGAAACAAAATTCAATTTAATTATGCTAAATGATCCAAGTGAAAACACTACGAAGTATGGAACAACACTCAACGGATTTTTTTTATATATCCTAATAATATTTTAAATGGGAATGTAAGTTTGTTTGTTTGTTATGCTTTCACACCTAAACCACAAAACCGATCTTAAAAATTCTTCCACCAGTGGAAAGCTACATTATCAGGGAGTAACATAGGGTATATTTTATTCCCGTATTTTTACGGGAACGGAAGCTATACGGGTGAACGTGAAACTGAACGCCAAGCTGAGCTAATGAAGTCGTTGTTTTGGTAACAAGCGACCGATGCTCTCCATGAGACATAGTCTTACGCGCACATGATAATACGCTGACACGTGTCATAATTTTTTTTTAATGATAGTTATCTCACTGTTCAATTAAGTATGGCATCAGCTATTCCGGGTGCACTTTTAAAAATAATAAATGAAAGCTTCATAAACAAAAAGCAATTAGAGTAACAAAACATTTATAAGTTTATGTTTAGTTTTAATCCTATTTTTTTTCTCTTTATTTATTTACATTTTTCTGTCACATTTAAGCAATAGTTATTTTTTGTTGTTAACTATTATAATAAAGTATGTTTTCAGTTTTTTAAACTAAGATCATTTTTAGAGTTTTTAAATTGTATTGGTCCCAGTTAAGCAGTAAAAAATTATCATATTTTATTTACTTTCTAATGGTAATGATTATGACTTTGACAGTTATTTAAAGACATCAACGCGTGCGAAGTCGCGGGTAAAAGCTAGTATATAAATAATTTTGAATCTATAAAGTATTTACAACCTATTTCAGCTACCATAAACCCATTGTTTCCATCTTAGAATACAATTAATTCACAAATATGATTGTATATTTTGCAAAAAAAAAATATTATTTTATGAGTACAGACAAGTAAATAAATAATTTTATATGACAATACTAATATAGCCTTGTTTTTTATCCACCAAAAATGCCTGAAATAACATTACAAAATTTTAAGTTTTCACTTCTATCGTGTGGTCACAAGCACTCACTTTTTTTTCTCGAAATTTCTTCATCTTACCGATGCCAGACCGGTTTCTTTTCTATCTCAAAAGCCCCCGGCGTTATAGTGGCTTTTTTGAGGAAAGAAAGAACTATTTTGAAATTGAAATTGATCTGTCACCGGAGACTGGAACTTAATCAAGTTCCTCCGCTCCGTATCTGGAATTTGAGAGACTTTGCGATGTTTTCGTGGTTTGGGGTGGTGCTTCGTGGAGTGAAAGAACTATTTTCCCTCCCTCCTCCCATATATAAGATTTATCTTCAAATTTCGATCAATGACATAAAAAACAATATCGCTATTGCTTAAAAATCATTCATTTTAAGCAATAAAAAGAAAACTATTCTGATGCCGAGAGTAAAACAAAAACACACTTTCATCATTTTTTAATAATAGGTAGTTTCTAAGAATCTAAAATAATAAAATAGATGTCAGAATTTCATTAATCAATCAATCATTACCTACAGTTAGCTTAAAAATGTCTCTTAAACGTATTTTTAACCAAATAATAGACGATATACTTTTTATTAACAAATAATTAATTTAGTAATGAAATAATAGAAATACTCCTTTGGTTTTAAAAAATATATTAATTTAAACCCATTATCTATAAATAATAATGAAAAATATTCTACAGATAGCTCTTGAAACGATTTTTTCCCCCTGAACTTTGAATGTTTGATTAAACATGTGTAAGAGTTAAAAAAAAAACACTATGGGGGAAAGCCTAGTTACATGTTTACATTCATTGAAAAAAACATTCAAAAAGAAAATAATACTATTTGATAAAAATATTTTTGTATTTTATTTTAATTTTATATAGTTTTTCATTCCACTCTCTGTTTAGTAAACTATTTAAACACGTATCTGGCGGGGGGGGGGGGAGTATGTTATACAAAACTAACATATTCAT
>BMAO01027629.1:0-17520 GCA_019973975.1 Trichonephila clavata | reverse complement strand
AATTTTTATTTAAGGTATGTGACTACCTTCGGAGCACTTTTTTCGAAATATGTAAACATATTTTTATTTGTAATGGGACATAAAAATAAGAATTCAAACACAGTTTTTACAAAGTTATAAATATTTTTGGGAATATAGGGAATTTTGTGTGAAATTGTAGTGAAAAATTGCAGTTACGTTTAGGCTTGTGAAATAAAACGTTAAAAGTAGATAAAATAAATGAATAAACTGTAAAAATATCAAAAAATAAGTAGTAATACAGAAGAACGCTTTCGAATGAACAATGTAAACAAAGTATAGATGATAATTGTATTGCCATTCAATAAAACAAACTTGAATTTATAAAAAACAGTTGCCAGATGAAAAAAAATATTATTAAATAAGTAAAGCATACTTTGATCTGTATTTACAATAAGTAATGAGTGTTTATCTTGCTTAAAATATAAGAAAAAGGCATTTAAACTATTTGTTTACATTTTATGTCTCTTTAAATACCTATTTCCGGTTTTGAAAATTCCATTTCCGGTTTACTAATTAAGCTATAACTTTGCTTCTAAATATCGTAGGAACTAAAATAAAGTATTTTTGGAATCTTAAATGTATGGGTTATAATATAAAAACATAAAAAATTCGAAACATTTCGCCAAACACACGATTTTAGGGTAGTCACATACCTTAAGGATCTTCGAAATTTTTTGGTGGCCTCCTATGTGTGTATACTACGTAAAACTGATTTTGTGCTCAAAGTTTCATAAAAAGTTAGCAATTTAATTTTTAAGGGAAAAAACTTAACATTTTTGAAGTTATTTTAAAACGCTACTCCTCCTACAAAAATTTACATACGCGCTTGAAAAACAAAAGTAGGGTATGGAACACGATTGGTATTCAAAAACGCATACCAACTTTTGTTAAGCGTACTATTAGCAATAGGTAAAAAAAATCAAAGTATTAGGCACGATAGAAAAAAACGCCTTAGCATTTTAAATGAAGACAGACAAGTTATTTTATCTTTCCGAAGTTTTGATTTGCCATAGGGATGTGAATAAAAACGAACGTAACAGCTATCGCAATTTTGTGTTTTTAAGTTTGGAACTTTCAAATTTTGCCAGGTAAAAAAAATTAAGAATAAATTAAGGTAAAAATTAAATTCGATTTTTTGACCAATTTTTGTTATTTGAATCGCACTGTGTCCAGCATTTATTTGAAAGCCTTTAGTGATGTACTCGCGATACTTTGTTTTGATTTATATAGAGTTTAAACGTTCTCTCGACGCGATATCGCGCGTTACACAAACGGTGTCGGTCGAACGAACGAAATTCACATATATCGTTTATAACTCGTAGTAATTATTTTTTTTTCTTTTTCAGGCACCGTTAGACCAGACGACCTAAGAAAAACGATGCACGAAATTTACCGTGAGAGAGACGGGGGGAGAAACCTGACGGTGCTCGTGAAGGGGAACGAGCAAAAAAACCTGTTCGAAAGCTTTGGGATGCCCGCCATGGACGTGAAAAGGATCTATTGAAAATTGCCGAAGTATGAGGACCTGCCGCGTGTGGACTCCCGTTTGCAGACCCCCACGGAGGGAAATGGTCCACGCATCGGAGGGCCAAATGTAGACGAATAATTGCATATACGTTCACCCGATTCGTCCGGCAGAAGCTCGATGCCGGCGACTCGGAAGTGAGAACTGTAATATATTTTGATCTATCAAAATTCAAAACTTTCGATCGAGTATCTATAGTGAAAAATAATATATCGTATGTTTTTAATTTTAAGTAAATGTGTAAATATTTTTTGTACATGTATGTAAATAAAACATTTTTTCTTGTGCTATTTTTTATGACTTTGTTTTTGGACAGGATTCGTAAACACTCTAGAGAGAGGGAATCTAAAAAACATTTTCTCTCATCATGACAGATGTAATGTCATAAAAATTTTAAATACTATTACGAAGTATCTATATCGTTTTGACAAATTACTGTATTATTATGTTTATGTATCTAACGTAAAAAAAAAAATATTAATAAAAATTCTAAAGATAAATCTGCAAAGTAATGCAGATATATTTAACCAATTCTAGAGAGAGAATTTAATATAATATGCATTGACCGAAGGGTCTCTTTTAGCCGAGCCACAACGATATTTGCTGAAAAATTCGGTATCATTGATGGAAAAATATATAATCATATGAAAGTGCACTAGTTAAAAAATATTTTAGAGAAAATTTAATGATTTTAATATGCATTACACCAAATCAGGCACAATAAAATAATTATGTCATCGTTTCAGCTGTTAGCAGAAAAATATTTTTACAATCACAGTTTTTCTGTTTTTGAAAGAAAGCAAAGTTAAATAATTTTTAAAAAATCTAGAGAGAAGGATGTAGATTTAATGACAAAATATATTCTCGAGTATTATATGGCAGAATCGTTCAAAGTGAAAAAAATAACATTTATATGAAAATATAAGAAATTTTCTGTTTTGCAAGTAAGCTAAATAAATTCCAGAGAGAAGGATGTAGATTTAAGGTAACAGAACACCTTCGAATAAAATTTTTTGAATTAACCTGAATTTTGCCTGTTAACGCATATTTTATGACCTTATGGGTCTTTAAAATCAGAAAAACAAGACCCCCAGAGAGGACAAGAGTACCCAGACATATTCTCCCCGCCTGGAGCTTGGCAAGAGACTCTTGGAACGACCACCCTTCTTGCCCAATAAAAAACTCGCCATCCAACCAAAGACCCCTGTTCAACAGCCCCCAGCTATTGTTTTGTTTGTGCCCGACAATCATCCTGTGTTGAAATTCGGTACGCGTAGATTCATCATTAAACCCAATCCTGTAAAATAATGTCAATAAATAATTGTTTTTTTTTTTGTAATGATGCGTCTGTTTTCTTTTCTACCAAAAAGGGAAGTTTGGGCTTTGGCCCATTCTCCCCTTTTTTTGGTTTATATGAGATGCCAAGGTTGGATGTTGACAAGGACCTTTGCCTCTTGAAATGTGACCCCCTTTCATCCTTGGGAATAATTATCAAAACAATCGACCAATCAGAAACCACTTCCTCCTTCTCTCGACTATAAAAGCAGGGCTCAGACGCTCTCTGCTTCATTTATTCCTGAGACATGGAAGACGAGAAAGCTTTCACACTTTATCTGGCCAAGTACCAAGAGGCTAATCTTGGAGATTATATTACATTAATGATTAATTTTCGAAAGTGCCTGCAGACCATGACGCCTTCTGACATCATAACTGTCGAGTCCATCTACGATGTGACCGTTGCTGAACTGCTGCAAAAGGTGTTGCCCGATTACGAGCCCCGTGACCTGCCCACCTTTGAATGTGTTTTGTATGCAGAACCGGCCCACCTGCACAGTGATTACTTGGAGGAGGTGGCTGCCAAAGGAAAAGGGGCCTTTCTAGAAGCCCTTTGGACTAGTTTGGCTAAACCGAAACTGTATCGTTTGGCCTACAAGGCGTGGAGAAGACACGGTCCCCAACGCATGACCGCCTGGACTGTCTTGGCTCAAGCAGTGTTGGATGGGTGTTATGGATTAAAATGGCCCGAGAGCGTCTTTCAAGTGCCAGAATCGTGTTCAATTTGCCTCAGTCCCATGCACTGGCCAGAAAGGACACATTGTGGACACCTGTTCCACATACGTTGCTTGTTGCAACACTTGAACGTGCAAAACACCTGTCCTCTCTGCAGGGCACCCAATCCATTGAGAGCACCCGTCCTCTAGAGGTAGACATTGTGTTGAGCCCCAGAAAAATGGGAGAATGATTGCTGGTCCCGAGCTATGCTCCTTTCCAGCAATCATTCTCCCATTTTTTTGGATTAATAAATATGCCAAGGTTGGAACCTATTGAATGGAACACTTGCAAAAAATGACGCTACCATCTCTCAAAAATAATACCTTTGCTAGCAGCACAAGTCTCTTTTCCAGCCAAGGTTGGAACCTAGTGAATTGTATTTTTAAGCCAAGGTTAAATCGAAAGTCATACTCATGAATCCTTTTTAAATCATACCATGGTTGAAACTCCTTATCAGTTGCATCGACCAGTCAGAAGCCTTCTCCCTGCTATAAAAGCGAGGCACTCGAAGCGAGAGAGCTCATTCATTTCTCAGGATGCGAGACGATTTCTCGTTTGCGCAGTGCCTCGTCAAGTATTCGTCCCCCGATTTCGGGGACTTTATTACCTTTTTAAAAGAATACCGGAATCGTCAGAATGCCTTACAGATTCCAGACGTTTTAACGGCGAACATTTCCACGACCTTGTAGCCTTGTGCAACGTACTCTGTCCCTTTTGTACCGAGACACAATGTACTCGTTGGATGGCCGTGCAAGGCATGTGTGCCATTCTACATCAACCCATCAATCCCATTTTTCATTCATGAGCAAGATTGGCTCCCGAAAGCTCCGCCGACATCCCATCTGAAACGTATAAAAGAAGGGCTCGTTTTGACGCTTCTCATCAGTTGCCTCTCGATCCGCCAGCAGCATGGACGCAATCGATGCCTTCCCGGAGCACCTGTCCACCACCGTGGTGCCTGTGACGCTGTCCGAGAAGCCCGACACGTTGGAATATGCAGCTCGACAGGGCCTCGTGAAAGCGTTCATCATTTATCAGGAGCTGGCCACGAAACGCGTGTTTGTGTTGTTTTGTCACGATAGTTGGCATTACAAATGGGCTCATTTGGGCAATTTCAAGCGGGCCGTAATGACGGCGAGGATCCAAAACCCCTTTGAACCGGACGAGATGACTTGGGAAAAGGTGTCTCAAGATCTGTTGAAAAAATCCCGATCGACCACTCAAGAATACAGACAAACGAATGGGATTCATGTACGAAAACATGTTTATCGTCAAAAAAGACTTTACCTTTGACTTTCGAACCGTGAAACCGGGAGAGGTCCATTTGATTCAAACCACCCATGTGCCCATGCTGATTTACGAACTGATTACGAATAGAAGTGTTTACTGTCCTTTTATGTACAAAATGAGACATGTTTTGAGCTGTATAAAAAATTAAATTTATTATTTTTTTAAGAAAAATTTCTTATGTTTCTTCAAGTTAAAATATTGTGTACAATTTGTAAATCTTTACGAATAAAACAATATTTTTCTATTTTAGCGTCTTGTAAATAACATAATATTTTTTTTAAATGTTGAAGATTATATCTTAAATTTTCCAAATAAAAATATAATCCTTCAGTTAACCAAGAAATTTTATTAAAATATAATGGCAACCAATAATTACATTTTATATAATTTACATCATTAAAAAAATGTTTTGGTTTTGACACAATCATTGGTGAAACGTAAGCAATTTTGTTCTTTTCCATTCTATACATAATTCCTAAAACAGGCTTCTCACACAATTCAATTTCACATTTACACAAATTTGAATAATTTATATCGAAATTAGTTTGAGATTTTACATATATTTTTGAAATTTTGTTTGTATATTGAAGAGTGACTGGTGCATTAATACAATTAGATTCTTTCAATAACTTTTTAAATAAATACCACCAGGAATTCCATTTTTTCCATTTTAAATTATTTCTTTTAAAATATTTACATAGTATAAAATGTTCAATGTTAAATGTTGACATTAAGCAATGTCTAACTATTGTGTACAGCGCATTAAATGTTTTTGTTCTTTTGCAAGAGATTGTTTGAAAGCTGACCATTTGATTAGACCCAACAGCATATAAAACTGAATTGTGAAAAGCATATTCATATATTTCAGATTTATTCAATAATGCTAATAATAAATCACATTTGTTTCCTGATGTTACACTAATTGCATTCGTTTGATTATGAGCTTTAACAACAAAAGTTAATGTGCTATAAATGTACATTTTTTATAATTACAACTGTATGAATCTATGTAATTAAACATTATAACATATTCTTTATATAAGTAACATTTTGCCCATTGATATTATGTTTTACAATTTCATATAAAAATGATTTATGCCCAGTTACAAACAATCGATAAAATCTTAAAATTAAAACAATAATGTGACATACTATTAAACAATGAAACCAAACCCATATTACAAAAAACATTTTTGAATATAAAACATTGAGGGGGGGGGTAAGCATTGTAAAAAATATTTTGCATAATCAGTACTTTCCATTATTTCTAAATTGCATTTACTATACAGAGTAAATAAATTTTTAGATGGAGGATAATAATCTCTATTAAAAAATACGTGTAAAAATGTAAGTTGTAAAAATACATTTGTAAAATTAATAATTTCAAATATTACGTGTTTAGTAAAATAATTAAATTTTGAGTTTTTAATTTCCAATACAACGTAATCGCAATATATTTCATCCAGTTTAAAACTTTGTAATGATAAATTTTCTACATAATGACTTACAAAAGATTTCCATATCCAGTTTGGAAGGGAAAACAATAAAGCTTCTAATAACAAAACAATTGCAACCCATTGATAATAATAATGATAGTACTGCCCATTAACATCTGTAAACGTTCCGTTAATTAGATAATGAGTATTTACAAAATTATCCGAATAAGCTTTTAAACTGGTACATATTATTACATCACCGAATAATTGTTTAGTAAAACTTAAAATGAAGGCAGTAATAAAAAGATTACGAGTATGAAAATGGTAAAAATCACATACTAAACTTGAAAAACGTAGCTTTGAAGGTGTGGTGAATTTTAAAAGAGATAAGAAACGTAACATCTTTTTTATAACATACGTCACTTCCTACTTGTGAGTATATAAGGAGCGTTCGAGCCTTTAGACTCACGATGAATATGTCGGATTCAGATGAATCAATCGATCTCCCATCTTTATCTCCGTTATTCAGGTAAAAAAATTATTATTAAGACGCAATAATCATTTTTTTAAGTAAATATTAGACGTATCTAATATTAATCTTTCAACAGAAGGCGAGCATCACCTCCATTGGATTTACGAACTAATGATTCAATTCAAAGGTAGATATTTTGTTCAAATAAATAAATATATATTTTTTTGTTTTTTAAAGAGCTTAGAAAAAAAAACTAAAAATTATTATTTCATAGAATGGCGAATAGAGACAACGGGCAAGTTTTCTCAGTCTATAGACATGACAGGTAAAAAGAGTTTTATGCAGTTATAATATTTAATATATTAATTTTGTATTACAGTTATTTGTTTTCTTTACAGAGGTTACGTTGAAGTTTATGATAGAGAAGGAGCTATAATCCAATCTGGAGAAGTATCTTCGACAACGAATGACATATCTACTGTGAATATGAATTAATTTTGTAATAATTGTTTATTTTATAATAATAAAAGAATGTATTACATCTATTATTGTGTTTAGTTAATATTGTGTACAATTTGTAAATCTTTACGAATAAAATAATATTTTTCTATTTTAGCGTCTTGTAAATAACATAATATTTTTTTTTAATGTTGAAGATTATATCTTAAATTTTCCAAATAAAAATATAATCCTTCAGTTAACCAAGAAATTTTATTAAAATATAATGGCAACCAATAATTACATTTTATATAATTTACATCATTAAAAAAATGTTTTGGTTTTGACACAATCATTGGTGAAACGTAAGCAATTTTGTTCTTTTCCATTCTATACATAATTCCTAAAACAGGCTTCTCACACAATTCAATTTCACATTTATACAAATTTGAATAATTTATATCGAAATTAGTTTGAGATTTTACATATATTTTTGAAATTTTGTTTGTATATTCAAGAGTGACTGGTGCATTAATACAATTAGATTCTTTCAATAACTTTTTAAATAAATACCACCAGGAATTCCATTTTTTCCATTTTAAATTATTTCTTTTAAAATATTTACATAGTATAAAATGTTCAATGTTAAATGTTGACATTAAGCAATGTCTAACTATTGTGTACAGCGCATTAAATGTTTTTGTTCTTTTGCAAGAGATTGTTTGAAAGCTGACCATTTGATTAGACCCAACAGCATATAAAACTGAATTGTGAAAAGCATATTCATATATTTCAGATTTATTCAATAATGCTAATAATAAATCACATTTGTTTCCTGATGTTACACTAATTGCATTGGTTTGATTATGAGCTTTAACAACAAAAGTTAATGTTTTAAATTGTTGAGTTATGGGTTTGTTTGAATATAAAACTAAAATATTATTTGTATCGATATTTTCTATATGTTCAGTTAATCTTATTTTTAGAATGGGTTTTTTGAACTTTAAAGCTATAAATGTACATTTTTTATAATTACAACTGTAGGAATCTATGTAATTAAACATTCTAACATATTCTTTATATAAGTAACATTTTGCCCATTGATATTATGTTTTACAATTTCATATAAAAATGATTTATGCCCAGTTACAAACAATCGATAAAATCTTAAAATTAAAACAATAATGTGAAATACTATTAAACAATGAAACCAAACCCATATTACAAAAAATATTTTTGAATATAAAACATTGAGGGGGAGTAAGCATTGTAAAGAATATTTTGCATAATCAGTACTTTCCATTATTTCTAAATTGCATTTACTATACAGAGTAAACAAATTTTTAGATGGAGGATAATAATCTCTATTAAAAAATACGTGTAAAAATGTAAGTTGTAAAAATACATTTGTAAAATTAATAATTTCAAATATTACGTGTTTAGTAAAATAATTAAATTTAGAGTTTTTAATTTCCAATACAACGTAATCGCAATATATTTCATCCAGTTTAAAACTTTGTAATGATAAATTTTCTACATAATGACTTACAAAAGATTTCCATATCAAGTTTGGAAGGGAAAACAATAAAGCTTCTAATAACAAAACAATTGCAACCCATTGATAATAATAATGATAGTACTGCCCATTAACATCTGTAAACGTTCCGTTAATTAGACAATGAGTATTTACAAAATTATCCGAATAAGCTTTTAAACTGGTACATATTATTACATCACCGAATAATTGTTTAGTAAAACTTAAAATGAAGGCAGTAATAAAAAGATTACGAGTATGAAAATGGTAAAAATCACATACTAAACTTGAAAAACGTAGCTTTGAAGGTGTGGTGAATTTTAAAAGAGATAAGAAACGTAACATCTTTTTTATAACATACGTCACTTCCTACTTGTGAGTATATAAGGAGCGTGTCGAGCCTTTAGTCTCACGATGAATATGTCGGATTCAGATGAATCAATCGATCTCCCATCTTTATCTCCGTTATTCAGGTAAAAAAATTATTATTTTGTTAATAAGACGCAATAATCATTTTTTTAAGTAAATATTAGACGTATCTAATATTAATCTTTCAACAGAAGGCGAGCATCACCTCCATTGGATTTACGAACTAATGATTCAATTCAAAGGTAGATATTTTGTTCAAATAAATAAATATATATTTTTTTGTTTTTTAAAGAGCTTAGAAAAAAAAACTAAAAATTATTATTTTATAGAATGGCGAATAGAGACAACGGGCAAGTTTTCTCAGTCTATAGACATGACAGGTAAAAAGAGTTTTATGCAGTTATAATATTTAATATATTAATTTTGTATTACAGTTATTTGTTTTCTTTACAGAGGTTACGTTGAAGTTTATGATAGAGAAGGAGCTATAATCCAATCTGGAGAAGTATTTTCGACAACGAATGACATATCTACTGTGAATATGAATTAATTTTGTAATAATTGTTTATTACAAATAATAATTAATTATTGTTAATAATAATTTACCCACGGCCAATGCGTCCACGTCCAATTGGGGTCCATTTCTTACGTCATAACATGTTTTGATTTGTAACGGAAAGGCGGAAATTTTAAATGTCTCGCTGCCATGGCTGGTGTTTTACGGAATTTGACACAGAACGAGAACCAGTTTTTGACGAGAGTGTTCACGAATATCTTATATTCGGTAGAGAGATTGCTCCGGATACGGGTCGCAGCCATTTCCAGGGATATATATGGTTTAAGGAACGGAAGCGTTTTGCCGGAGTTAAGAAGGCGCTCGGCAATTGCCATATTGAACCAGCTAAAGGTACACCTGAACAAAATAAGAAGTATTGCTCGAAGGATGGTGATTTCAAGGAATATGGAAGACTACCGAGTATTAAACGAGGAGGTGGTGCATTTAAGGATGTTCTTGTTGCCGCTGAGAGAGGTGAGATCTCAAAGATTAAGGAGGAGTATCCAGGCTTGTATATCCGCTACAAGACTAATATCCTTTCATCTATTGCGTTTCGAACAGATGAGTTAGAGAATTCCTGTGGTGTTTGGATATGTGGCCCTCCAAGATGTGGAAAAGATGCGAGTGTTAGAAAATTAGGTAATGTATACGTAAAAAGTTTAAATAAGTGGTGGGATGGTTATAAAAATGAAAAGTATGTTTTAATATCTGATGTTGAACCTGATCATGGAAAATGGTTAGGATATTTCTTAAAAATTTGGAGTGATAGATATGCTTTTAATGCCGAAATAAAAGGAAGTTCAATGTTAATAAGACCTTTAAAAATTTTTGTTACTAGTAATTTTAAAATGTGTGAAGTATTTCAAGGAGAAATTTTAAGTGCATTAGAAACACGTTTTAACGTGTATGACGAGTTTGAGAACACATTTACTGAACGCAAGAGGGCGCTGCTAAAGTTAGATATTTATGATAAGCTGTTATTACACGAAGATGTTTCGTTGGAGAAGGAGGTTGTCCCGTCGGTGGCCGAAAAAGAAAATATTTCGTCGTCGGAGGAATTTGAGGAAGAGAAGAATTCAAAGAAGAAGAAACGATTATCGAAAGACAGTGTTAAGAAAAGACGTGGTCTACATTGGTAGAGAACTTAGTTCTATCGAATCATACTTTTACTATTTTCAATGAGTTTTATTTCAACGAAAAAAATAGGTTTCTCTTAAAAAGAAAAGGTGTCTTTCCGTATTCGTACTTTTCAAGTCCAACTGTTCTAAATGAAAATTGTTTACCTAAAAAAGAAGCATTTTACAATGCTTTAACAAGTAGTCACATATCAGACGACGAATACATTCTTGCACAATTAATATTTAGAACATTTAATTGCAAAACATTTGGCGATTACTTAAAGCTATATCAACAATTAGATGTTGTTTTACTCGCTGAAATTTTTACATCCTTTAGACAAAAATGCATGGCTTACTACAATTTAGATCCATGTCATTTCATAACTGCTGCAGACTTAACTTGGAACGCAGGATTAAACTACACAAAAGCAGAGTTAGAATTATTTACAGATGTGAACATGTATTTGTGGATTGAAGATAATATTCGTGGTGGAATATGCTATGTAGGAAAAAGATATTCATGCTGTAACAATCGCTTTGTTCCCGAAACGTACGACGCAAAACGTGAAGAGACATACATTATTGCAGTAGATGCTAACAATTTATACGGGTACACCATGACCCAGTCCCTTCTTATTAGCAATTTCAAATTTTTAACTGCATCTGAAATAAAAGATTTCAATGTTTTCAACTTATCAGCAAATGATGATGTTGGGATACTTTTTAGAGGTTGATCTCTTGTATCCACCTGAATTGCATGATTTACATGATTTTCCACTCGCACCTGATCATACTGTGATACAATTTGATATGCTTTCTCGGTATCAAACAAAATTGATAGAAAATCACGGAATTAAATTTTCAAAACAAAATCGTAAACTCACACCTAGCTTTCATACAAAATATAATTACGTTGTACATTATTTAAATTTAAAGTTCTATTTGGAAAAAGGTATGGTTCTTCAAAAAATTCATAACATTTTAAGTTTTAGACAAAACCCGTGGTTAAAACCATATGTTATCTTTAACAATGACAAAAGACAATCCACAAAACATCTATTTGAGAGAGATTTATTTAAGCTTATGAATAACGCTTGGTTCGGAAAGAGTTTACAAAATCCTAGAAAACGTCTTCAAATTGAAGGAGCCTTCACTTTGAAACAGTGTCAAAAAAAACTTTCAAGTCCATTACTAGAAAATTTTGAAATAATTAATGAAGAATTTTCAGTATTTAAAATGACTAAAAAAAATTTATGTCTTGACAAACCCATTTATATCGGTTTCACCATTCTAGAGCTTTCAAAATTACATATGTATAATTTGTATTATGATTATTTCAAAAAAAATTATAAAAATAAATGCAGTTTGCTGTATACGGATACAGATAGTCTGTATTTAGAGATTAGAGCTCCTAACGTTTACACTGATCTAAAAACTAAATTTAACTCCATCATGGACTTCCCAACTGACCACGAGCTCTTTAGTTGAGAAAATAAGGGTATTTTAGGAGCACTTAAATGTGAAACAACCTCTCCAATAAAAGAGTTCATTGCATTGAAATGTAAGATGTACTGCTTGGTGCACGGTGAGGAATCCAAAAAAACAGCGAAGGGTATAAAAAAAGAACAAGTAAAACGATTCACTGCAGATCTATATAAATCTGTTTTAAATGATAAACTTTTTTTGAGACATCAACAACAAAATATAACAACGAAGCATCATAGCATTGAAACGGTGAAACAAAATAAGCTCAGTTTAACGCCATTTTATGATAAAAATTTCATTCAGGATGATGGTATTAGCTGTCTTCCATACGGTCATTTTTATTTAACGAAACACAAATGAAGAATTTTTTATTTATTGCTATGAATATTAACTAATGATGAAATGTTCTCTTTTTCCTTATTGAAATTAATGATTACATATTTTGTGGAAATTATTTGTGTAGACTATTGTTTTATCTTATTGAAGACATGGTGGACTTTCCTAGCTTTATTGTGTTTTGATGTAAACTCATATTTTACGCAACTCTTATAATTTAAAGATATTGTTATTTTTAAAAAGTCTACCATCGTCTAAATATTTGAATTGTCATTCTTGATATTAATGATTGTATAGATTGTTGTTTTATCTTATTGAAGACATGCTGGACTTTCCTAGCTTTATTGTGTGTTTTGGTGTAAACTCATATTTTATGCAACTCTTATAGCTTTATTGTGTTTTGGTGTAAACTCATATTTATGCAACTCTTATATTTTAAGGATATTATTATTTTTAAAAAAGTCTACCATCGTCTAAATACTCCAGTTACTTGATTTTAATGCATGTAGTTTTTTATAATGAATATTGTGTTACAATTTTCACTAGCTGCTTGGAAGTTTCCCGGGTTTCCTTCCTTGCGTGACACGAATGTGAGCTAGATATCAAGTCCTTCCCGGTAGCATTTCTTAAATAAATAAATAAATAAAAAAACCAGATCTCCTTCACTTTTGCCATGTGTTGGTTTTAAATTCACATGCTGCAATTAGTGTTGGAGTTCAGGTTCCATTTGCTGCTGTTTCAGCTCTTGTTTTGGGGGTATGTTTCTTTTCTATTCATATTTTTTAATTCAGTTCTCTTTCGGCTTCAGGCGAAGGGCCTGAAGAGCTCCTCATGAGTGGTTCGTTGTTTTAAAACCGATCTACTCATGAGGAGCTCTACAGGCTGCAAAACTTCAACATTTCAGCACAGCTTCATCAACCGTTCTTCAAGCAATGGACTGACAGTAAGTTACAATTTAATTTTCAATTCAGAAACTAATCCTTTTTGTAAATTCGTGAATTTTTCAATGAGTATTTCTCTAACGAATTCGTGATTACCCAGCGTCTAATAATTTTTTGATCAGAGGAAATTTGAGTTTTTCTTTTCACAAACCTGAATTTTCTTGCTTTCTGCAAATTTCACATTCAAAGATCATCATCGCTACACATCATGCTTTAGATGACTGAAAAAATTTTACTCAGGTAAAGGAGACCTTTTTTCTGAAGTAGTAAGGTGTTCGTTTTATCCAGCGCCCATCATTTCCAACTACTGACGTGACTCGTTCTAAATCGACACATGAAGCGTTTTTGCGAATATTAACGGGTCATGAAATGCTTTGTAATCGGCCTTATACCCTGAAAATATCACCGCGGGACGAACAAAGATTAAAAGTTCACCTTCGAATCACCCGGGAAAGACTTATTGGATTACAGGAGGAATAACAAAGAGATGGACCCATGTTTCTTGTGTCGTCACTCTCTAGTACAAAATCGAGAAAATGTATGGACTTTAGATTGTGAACATGAATTTCACATTTATTGTCTCCGTGCTTATTCCCCACGTAAATGCCCATTGTGTCAAGTCCCTTTAAGTCGTCAAGATGTCCAAATGTTTTTAAGGAGAACTATTCGACGAAGAGCCTTCTTCGAAAGAGATTCTGGGTACGAATCTGCTTAAAAAAGTTAAAATATTTCTGTAATAAAATCATTTCAGAAACGCTCTAGCATTTCCTTTTTTAAAAATAACATTCAACTACCAAGTGATTGTATTGCTTAAAAAAATATAAGGTCAGACAATTAATTCCTACAGAGGGAGTGATAAAGCTCCTGTGTTGTAATCGTTATGGTTCAAAATTACTCGCCAAATTCCCAATACATCCAAAATTATTTTAAATTTGTGGAAATTGTTACAAACAATCGATAAAATCTTAAAATTAAAACAATAATGTGAAATACTATTAAACAATGAAACCAAACCCATATTACAAAAAATATTTTTGAATATAAAACATTGAGGGGGAGTAAGCATTGTAAAGAATATTTTGCATAATCAGTACTTTCCATTATTTCTAAATTGCATTTACTATACAGAGTAAACAAATTTTTAGATGGAGGATAATAATCTCTATTAAAAAATACGTGTAAAAATGTAAGTTGTAAAAATACATTTGTAAAATTAATAATTTCAAATATTACGTGTTTAGTAAAATAATTAAATTTTGAGTTTTTAATTTCCAATACAACGTAATCGCAATATATTTCATCCAGTTTAAAACTTTGTAATGATAAATTTTCTACATAATGACTTACAAAAGATTTCCATATCCAGTTTGGAAGGGAAAACAATAAAGCTTCTAATAACAAAACAATTGCAACCCATTGATAATAATAATGATAGTACTGCCCATTAACATCTGTAAACGTTCCGTTAATTAGATAATGAGTATTTACAAAATTATCCGAATAAGCTTTTAAACTGGTACATATTATTACATCACCGAATAATTGTTTAGTAAAACTTAAAATGAAGGCAGTAATAAAAAGATTACGAGTATGAAAATGGTAAAAATCACATACTAAACTTGAAAAACGTAGCTTTGAAGGTGTGGTGAATTTTAAAAGAGATAAGAAACGTAACATCTTTTTTATAACATACGTCACTTCCTACTTGTGAGTATATAAGGAGCGTTCGAGCCTTTAGACTCACGATGAATATGTCGGATTCAGATGAATCAATCGATCTCCCATCTTTATCTCCGTTATTCAGGTAAAAAAATTATTATTAAGACGCAATAATCATTTTTTTAAGTAAATATTAGACGTATCTAATATTAATCTTTCAACAGAAGGCGAGCATCACCTCCATTGGATTTACGAACTAATGATTCAATTCAAAGGTAGATATTTTGTTCAAATAAATAAATATATATTTTTTTTGTTTTTTAAAGAGCTTAGAAAAAAAAAACTAAAAATTATTATTTTATAGAATGGCGAATAGAGACAACGGGCAAGTTTTCTCAGTCTATAGACATGACAGGTAAAAAGAGTTTTATGCAGTTATAATATTTAATATATTAATTTTGTATTACAGTTATTTGTTTTCTTTACAGAGGTTACGTTGAAGTTTATGATAGAGAAGGAGCTATAATCCAATCTGGAGAAGTATCTTCGACAACGAATGACATATCTACTGTGAATATGAATTAATTTTGTAATAATTGTTTATTTTATAATAATAAAAGAATGTATTACATCTATTATTGTGTTTAGTTAATATTGTGTACAATTTGTAAAACTTTACGAATAAAATAATATTTTTCTATTTTAGCGTCTTGTAAATAACATAATATTTTTTTTTTAATGTTGAAGATTATATCTTAAATTTTCCAAATAAAAATATAATCCTTCAGTTAACCAAGAAATTTTATTAAAATATAATGGCAACCAATAATTACATTTTATATAATTTACATCATTAAAAAAATGTTTTGGTTTTGACACAATCATTGGTGAAACGTAAGCAATTTTGTTCTTTTCCATTCTATACATAATTCCTAAAACAGGCTTCTCACACAATTCAATTTCACATTTATACAAATTTGAATAATTTATATCGAAATTAGTTTGAGATTTTACATATATTTTTGAAATTTTGTTTGTATATTCAAGAGTGACTGGTGCATTAATACAATTAGATTCTTTCAATAACTTTTTAAATAAATACCACCAGGAATTCCATTTTTTCCATTTTAAATTATTTCTTTTAAAATATTTACATAGTATAAAATGTTCAATGTTAAATGTTGACATTAAGCAATGTCTAACTATTGTGTACAGCGCATTAAATGTTTTTGTTCTTTTGCAAGAGATTGTTTGAAAGCTGACCATTTGATTAGACCCAACAGCATATAAAACTGAATTGTGAAAAGCATATTCATATATTTCAGATTTATTCAATAATGCTAATAATAAATCACATTTGTTTCCTGATGTTACACTAATTGCATTGGTTTGATTATGAGCTTTAACAACAAAAGTTAATGTTTTAAACTGTTGAGTTATGGGTTTGTTTGAATATAAAACTAAAATATTATTTGTATCGATATTTTCTATATGTTCAGTTAATCTTATTTTTAGAATGGGTTTTTTGAACTTTAAAGCTATAAATGTACATTTTTTATAATTACAACTGTATGAATCTATGTAATTAAACATTCTAACATATTCTTTATATAAGTAACATTTTGCCCATTGATATTATGTTTTACAATTTCATATAAAAATGATTTATGCCCAGTTACAAACAATCGATAAAATCTTAAAATTAAAACAATAATGTGAAATACTATTAAACAATGAAACCAAACCCATATTACAAAAAAATATTTTTGAATATAAAACATTGAGGGGGAGTAAGCATTGTAAAGAATATTTTGCATAATCAGTACTTTCCATTATTTCTAAATTGCATTTACTATACAGAGTAAACAAATTTTTAGATGGAGGATAATAATCTCTATTAAAAAATACGTGTAAAAATGTAAGTTGTAAAAATACATTTGTAAAATTAATAATTTCAAATATTACGTGTTTAGTAAAATAATTAAATTTAGAGTTTTTAATTTCCAATACAACGTAATCGCAATATATTTCATCCAGTTTAAAACTTTGTAATGATAAATTTTCTACATAATGACTTACAAAAGATTTCCATATCAAGTTTGGAAGGGAAAACAATAAAGCTTCTAATAACAAAAACAATTGCAACCCATTGATAATAATAATGATAGTACTGCCCATTAACATCTGTAAACGTTCCGTTAATTAGACAATGAGTATTTACAAAATTATCCGAATAAGCTTTTAAACTGGTACATATTATTACATCACCGAATAATTGTTTAGTAAAA
>BMAO01027628.1:0-26260 GCA_019973975.1 Trichonephila clavata | reverse complement strand
TATTTGAATTGAGTCTTCACTTCTTGATAGGTTTGGCCTTGCTTCAATGTATGGGAAAATGAGTGATTTTCCCATTTCTTCCAAAAATAGCTTTATTTTAGTCAATTTGTTTTTGTTCCAACAACTGTGTATTTAAGTCCATAGAACAAATGCATTGTACGCAGAAATATCAAACATGTTATAGAATACTATCATGGATGAGTGAGTGAGAGAATATTAACGTCGCACTGATTAGCAAACACGAGGGCTTTTGGCGACAGTCCGCGTAATTTTGAACCATGGTCAAGTGACGCGGACGACACCTGGCTGGCACCCCCTCTCCTAACTACCACGCCACAACCAACGGGAGGACGTTTGAGCTCTCGACAGATTTAACGTGCATCGTGCCCTACACGGCGGATCTTTAGTGGTACTAGGATCGAACCATGACATGCTAGCCATGATCCGATGCCTAGACCACTCGGCCACCGCGGCCGTATACTATCATGGGCCAGCGATTTGTTTATCTTTACAAGTGTATGTGTTTAGAAGTTGATCAAGAGTATCCATAGCCCATTTAATTGAATTATAATCTAAGATCATTAATTATTTTTTTGGCAGATCTGTTGCTAACTCTTTTGCTACAATACAAAATGCTCATAGAATAACACATTATTGTTCTTATGAAGGATGTAATTTACAACTTCTGTGTCTCCTGTAAAATAAAATAATAAGCTGTGAACTTTTGTATTTGTCATTTCTTCATGAAGTTCTGGTTTATTGTTCCTAATGGTACCGAACACAGTCATATTCCGCTTTAGAAGAAGTTTCACTAAGTTATAAGATGTGAAAATATTACCGCATGTAATATTATGCCCGAATACTCGTAAGTGAGATCACACACTACTCGCATTCCTTGATTTTTTCTTTGGCTTTGACACTTGCCCAGTATAAATTTGTGTTTTCGGTACATACAAAGTTTTACTGTCATATTAAGTCCATATTTTAATCCCATATCTAGGTGGTTTACTTGGTATATACTTTTTGAAAGGAAATCGGCCACAAAATCCTACTAATTGTTAATATGCAGTAATATGTTTATTCAAATTATATAATTTTGGTAGAATTTCTATCCACTTTTCCCAAAAAACTCGTACTGCAGCTAATTCATCCAATTTCTTCTTTCTTGACGAGTAGATTTATCATCAAAATGAATAACCCTCGACATGGTGCAAGATTTTTTGAGGGACATTGTCTCACGAAATACACTGGTGTGCAAAAATTAGGACGAAGTCGAAAAATTAGCATATCAGCTGAACGAAGAGGCAGAGCGGACAGAAAGACCAATCAGGAGATTAAGTGAGGTGATGTACGGTAGCACATGCGCAGATATGTAGGTAGACGTAATGGAGGAGTGTCTGAGTAGTAAAGCATGTTGTCGGTGTAAGATTAGTATTTCTGGCAAAGAGATTGCACACCGTATAGCAGTTAAAATCACACCGTTGCTGCCTCAGCGAGAAATGGCGAATAATTAATCTGTTAGACGACATCTGGATGCTTTTACCCGAGGTCGAATCATTGGGAAGTTGGAGGAAGGTCGCAGTGTGACAAGTGGGGCTGCAGAGTTCGGAATTACTCACAGCATCGTTTCACGACTTTGGAGACAATTTCAAACTACAGGAACAGCTATCCGGGGGTTCAGTAGTGGTCGTCCACGAGGAACCACACCCGCAGATGACCGGTATATTGCCTTACAGGCCAGAAGAAACAGGCGGCAGGCAGCGGGAGAAATCGCTAGACACACGACACAGGCGACTGGACGACCGATATCGCGTTTTACCGTGGCCAGAAGACTGCACGGTGTTGGTCTGTTTGCACGACGCCCTGTACGGTGTGTACCTCTAACGCCTGCCCATCGGAGAAGGCGTTCTCTGTGGTGCCGGGAACACCGGAATTGGAGAGACAATGAATGGGGACGAGTACTCTTTACAGATGAGAGCAGATTCAGTCTGAGTAGCGATTCTCATCGCATACTCATCTGGAGAGAGCGGGGAAGCCGCAATCATCCCTCGAACATCATTGAAAGGGACAGGTATGGAGGTGGCGGTGTTATCGTTTGGGGAGGCATCATGCTTGGTAGTCGTACAGACCTTCACATCTTCGACGCAGGTCCAGTCAACGGGACCCGTAATTGTAACGAGATTCTTCTTCCATGTGTGCGTCTTTTTAGAGGCGCTATGGGTCCGCAGTTCCTTTTCATGGACGACAATGCACCATGTCATCGCACAGTAGCTGCCAAACAGCTCTTAGAGAGTGAGGATATTGAACGTATGGATTGGCCGGCACGATCTCCGGATCTCAATCCCATCGACCATGTATGGGATTTTCTAGGCAGACGCTGTAAAACCTGCCTAGCAGTCAGGGGAGATCATACGGATCTAAAGAACGGATATTTCTTGCTGGACACCCATCACAGGGATGCTTCGGCCTTCAGTCGTATTGCGCTCCATGCTACTTTTTCAATAAAGCTTCTTTTTATCCCTCTGATTTCTCTTTTAGTAAGTGTTGCTTACATTACTCATGTCCTTACGTATTGGGGATCTTACGGTATTAAATGTGTTGATTTGGAATGCTTTTGTACAAAGTTATATTGAAAAAACCGTCTCGCCCTTAATTTTTGCACACCAGTGTATATTTCTGTCAGTTTTTTTATAACATAAGCTTCTTGTTGATTCTCCATATGATTTATAAATACCAGCTAACATTAATAATCCAATATATGCTTGAATAGTTTTACTTTTCGATATTTTTCCACTTTGTTCCATGAAATTTTTCTATTTCAATATTAATCATTTTTATGATTTCGTTTTCAGTTATTGAATTGAATACTACTTCAAATGCAATTTTAACGTCTGTTACCCTTGCCTTTGCATATCTTGTGACCCCTGGAGTGGTTCTTATAATATTAGCAGCTGTTGGTTGAGAAGAATGTGACAGTAGATACAGCTTCCACTTTATTTCATGATTATTGGATTGAATACTCTCCATATATTTCATTTATGGATTATTGGTATCAAGATCGATGTCAGAACTTTCACTTTCAATTTCATTACTTATTTGGCTTTCATACTCGGATACTTCTTTGCTGTCAGAAGCTTCTATTACTTTAGCTATACCAGCATGACTCAAATTTATGCAATGTGTCATTTTTATACATTCACAGACATAACTCTTTTAATATATATCAGAAAGTAAAATACACGGCAGAAGAAAAGAAACGTTGCACTAACGGCAAGTAGCTTAGCCCCCTGCCTTTTTTGATCTTGAGCGTGCTCTCTTATGTGGCAAAACGCGTACATGAATGAAACAAGTTTTGAAAATGGATAAATTTAAGAGAGACTATTGTTATTATTTTCTTTCAATTTATTACAAACAAAAGGGAACGTGTAGGAGTAAAAATAAATTATTTTCTTGCATTGGGTCATATTGACCCGAATGAGGTATAATTTTAAAAATATTCCTTTAAAACACAAATAAACATAAATCTCTCAAGGAGTACATTTTTATACTATTTATCTACAATGTCAAACAGTTTCACGAAAATATCTCTGTTCTATATTTTTTTGAACGCATACATTTTATTTCGGGTCATATAGTCCCGAACAGAATAGCAGGGTTAATTGCCATATAAAAGTAGAATTTTGCAATACGGTACAGGGGATAAAATATATATTTGTAAATGTATAAACAAAGGTAGCGACCAGGCTATTTTTAACATCCTACAGCAAAAGAATGTTAATATTCACCCGAGAGATGAGGTGCAAACATTTCGAGCTGGTCGATATGTTAGTAGTAACGAAGCAGCGTGGCGGATCTTCGGTTTCCCTCTGCATGAGAGACACTCAACAATCACTCATCTTACGGTACGTCTGCCCAATCGTGAGCGGATTTACTTCACAGAAAACAATTTTAGAGAGAGAATGGCCATACCACCTAAGACAACACCAACTGCATTTTTCTTGCTTTGCCAAAAGGACGTATTTACAAAAACATTACTTTATGTTGACGTACCCGCTACTATACATGGAACGTGTCGTTGAAAAAATGGAAACGTCATTTAAAAGGAATACCTGTCGACGGCTGACCAAGTGTGAAGGCAGAAGATGCTCTTGGGCGCATTTACACAGTGCACATTAGTAACTTCGAATGTTACTGTTTGCGAATTCTGCAGAATGTAATACAGGGCCCCACTAACTTCTTGGATTTACAAACAGTTGACGGCAAAGAACTTGAAACTTTTCGACAAGCGTGTGAGAAGTTGGGGTTGTTCGAAGATGACAACCCCTGGGATGCCACAATGAAAGCGGTTGTACTGTGTCGCTCTCCTTCGCACATAAGAGAGCTATTTGCAATATTGATATGTACTTGCAGTTTATCCAATCCTCTTCAACTATGGAATAAGTATAAAATTGAGTTATCAGAGGATATCTTGCACAGATGTGAAAGGATGGATCAAGTCAACAATGATCTTTGCTTGAATGAAGCACTGAGACTTATAGAGCACAAAATAAGAACGATTTCCGTAAAGAAATTGTCTGACTTTGGTATGCCCGCACCACAGCGTCGAGGAGAGCTGTCGACCAATTTGATCAAAGAGCTAAGCTACGATACCACTTTATTCGATGGTCAGGTCAGTGAAACTGGGCCACGCCTGCTACTCGAGCAAAAAGACATTCATAACAAAATATTAAAAGGAGTTGAGGTTGGTGAAGGCGGTCTTTTTTTTTTATGCCACGGGCAGTACAGGCAAAACTTTTTTGCTTAAATTGCATCTAGCAAAAATTCATAAGGACCGTGCTGTCGCATTAGTTGTGGCTTCCTCTGGAATTGCTGCAACATTACTGAGTGGTGGATGGATGGCACACTCGGTTTTTAAACTACCTCTTAATCTGGCAAGCGAAGAAACCCCAACGTGCAGCATCAGTAACAACAGTGCCCGTGACGCCCTATTGCACCAATGTAAGCTGAAAGTGTGGGATGAGTGCACTATGTCACACAAACACGCCATCCATGTGCTTGATCACTGTCTAAAAGACATTCAAAGCAATCGAAAGTTGATGAGTGATGTGGTAGTGTTATTGGCAGGGTATTTTAGACAGTTTACCTGCTATCAAGAGAGGCACTGCAGCAGACGAAATAAACGCATGTCTGAAAGCATCATATTTGTGGACCAAAATGGAAAGGCTTTATCTTACCACTAACATGCGAGTGTTTTTCAAATATGCAACAATATATTCTCAACGAAAATTGGTTGTGTTAAAGAACCATACTGGCACCAAAAAATGAGACTGTTGCGAAAATAAATAAAAAAAATCTTGGACGAAATAACCTGCGAAACATCAGTGTATAATTCCGCCGATACAGTCATGTCATCCAATGACTCAACGAGCGATCCCGTAGAGTTCCTAAGCTATTTGGACTTATCTGGGGTGCTATCACATAATTTGGAATTATAGGTAGGTGTACCCGTTTTGTTAATGTGTAACTTGGACGCACCAAGATTATGCGATGGTACTCGGTTGTGAATCACCGAACTAGGAAGGCATCTTGCGAAGGCAACAATTTTAACTGGAGAAGACAATGTTCTCTTATACCACGCATCCCAATTATACACATTAACTTACCATTTAATTTTAAACGCCTGCAGTTCCCATTAAAAGTTGCATTTTCAATGACTATCAACAAATCGCATGGTCAAACCTTAAAGGTAGCAGGCACACATTTGGGCACGCCATGTTTTCCCCACGGCCAGCTCTACGTGGCTTGCTCACGCGCTTCTAAATCGTAAAATTTGCATGTTTATGGTGAACGAAAAAAATTGTTTAACATAGTTTATAGGAGTATATTGCGGTAGCTCCCTATATCTTTTGCATTACCATCATTCATCATATACATTCATACAACTGTCAAAACAAAGAACATAGAATTTATAATACTAATAGTGAGATCATCATCAAAAATACTTAGTTTCAATTTACATACATTACACAATATAGAACAAAGGTCTCTCAAAGTAACTCTGTCTGTATATGTTACGCCTTCCCGACTTAACTGCAGAATCAATTTTGATGAATTTTGGTACAGAAATAGATAAGACCTTGGTGAAGAAAATAAGCTATAATCGAAGTACTATATATATATATATAATATTTCAAGTCCAAATCAAGCTTTTGTAAAAAACAGTTTTATTCAGTGAGCAATTTACACATCTGGAGCTGAGAAAAAAAGAACGTCAAGTAGGATTTTAATTGGGCCGACTATACTTATGTCCAGAACTGTTAAATAACTCTTTTTAGTTCATGTGTTCTACTTGAAAGTGAAGCATATGGAGGCTATAAAAATAGTTTATCTGAGATTAAAAGTGTTTTGTGTGTGCTTGGAATATCTGTTCTGAAAAATAATTAGGTGTTTAATTGTGGGGGGACTTGAAGATGTTACGGGGAAAAAAAGTTAAGTGGTAAATAGGGGATTTTGTTTTAGATCTAATTTAATTATCCTTATATATATATTTATTTTTTTATATATAATTCTGTACCCAATTCAATGAATTCACCAGGACCGAACATTTTATTCGTTCATTTGGAGCTATTTATAATATCGGAGTCCAAAAAATATAGATTTTTTGCACTTACTTTTTAGAAATACTATAATAAGCAAATACACCAAAAATGCCCATAGTTAGAAATTAAACACTTTTCATTCAGCAGGCAAAAATATTATTTGCAAATTATTATGCATCAGTCAAGTGGAAATTTTAAAATACTGACTACTAGATGTTTGATAGTCTTTTTTATTCCTGACTCGAAAAAGTTAATTTTTGACTTTGTGTAGAGAAGAAAATACTGCGTTATTTACATTTTACTGCATGAGGTATGTTTTCACAGTTTCAAAACAATTTAAAATATTGACAAATCTAACAGTTTTGATACGATTTTCACAAAGGAATTCCTTATCCTATTCAAAACTTACGCGATAGGCTACCACGACTCATCTGCAGCAGGAAAATCTCATAATTTGCTGTACCCTTTCCCGTTGAAATTTTCTCCTTGCAAGCCAAATATTTATTTGTTCCGGACAAAAAAAGATCTATCATGTGGAAAGAAATCCAGTTTTTTCTTATCCAATCTAATAGAAAAAATTCAGTTGTTGAAAGAATGCTTTAATTTAGGGTTTACTATTCGTTTAATAGAGGTTCGGTAAATCGGGGTAGGGGTGCTCAGAAGACTCGAAATCACATGGGAATGCAAGGTTGCAAATACTGCAGTTGTGTAAGCTTAGGGGCAAAGACGCAGAAGAAGAAAAAAAGAACATAAATAACAACACATTAATTAGCATAAAGCCCATATGTTGACAATGACACGGATAATTTAGTATTGAACACCATATTATGTTTTACGATAAGTACTGGAATAATTTTGGATATTCCGCTAATTTTAAACCAGATGACAACCATAGAAGTATTTCTGAGAGTATGATATGTGTATTAAAATACTTTTAAACTTACCTTTTGAGATAAGTCCGTTTCCTGATTTTGTAAAATATAATTTAATTCTGAGTCTTTGATTTTTGGATGGCACTTTGGTGATTCATACATAAACAATTGAACACAAACAGAAAGAAGCAATCCCAAGGCTCCTAGGAAGAAAATTAAACAAAACAAAATTACTAAATTTAAACTTGAAGTGAAACAATATAAGATGTTTTATTACATTAGAGGTGAATTCAAACATAGCAAATAAAATACTTTTTCTATGATTTAACTTACCGTAATCCAATATTACACTTCCATATACGTGTTGCTTTTAAAAATCCTTTGCTTTCTGTCTCAGCGAAATGAACAGATATTAAATTCAAATGGGGGGGGGGGGACAGTTATCTATTTTACCTATTAGCGATCACTCAAAATTTTTAATGCAACCAATGAAACATGTCATCTTGAAAACTTGAAACATGTCATCTCTTGAAATAAAAATTCAACGAATAATTTGGACAAAACCATAAGTAAATTTTGAAACCTTTTTAGAGTTCTTTCAGTAACTACAGAAAGATTAAGAAAAAGATATATTTTTCGACATGTGTTCGCTCTCTCTTTGTATGGCATTAAATTGTCATTGTTGTGAGACGTGTCCCATGGCATAATATACAAAGGGGATTCAAAAAGCAAGGTAGCAACAGCTCTGATGGGTGTGCAAATCAACCATATGAATAGATATCCTCACAGCATTCAAACAATAACGTTGACGGAAACATGGTTGAAATAAGAAGTGACACAGCTTTTGCACATTTAAGGTATCCGAACACGTTCAAAGTACTTTTTAAAAATATCATATTTAAGCACTATAAATGTTTCTTTAGGAATCAATACCAATAAATACTAATATTTAATTATATAACAATATTTTTAAAAATTATCTAATTTTTACAGAAATCTCACAATTATAAGTGAATTTTTCGGAATATTTTTTAAAAACTTCAAAGCTATTAGAGGAAAAAGTAATAAACTTATATTTAAAAAAACATTATTGAAACAAATTAGATGCATTTTTCTAGAAAGTGCACTAAAATTTTAATGTGTTGTAACTAAAATTTAAAGATTTTAGAGCTGATTAAGTAGACATTATAAAAAATGTGACATTCTTTGTGAGACCATTATTTAAATAACAGGCCATAACCCAAAAAATATTCATACAATAAGAAATATTTTGGTACATTCTCTTGAAAATAATATAAATATCAGGTTCAAAAAGTTTTATAGAAATACATTTAAAACATTTTGAATTATTAGACTTCCCATGACATATTTCGAACAATTTAACACTTCTGATTTAGAACACCACTTCTGATAAATCAAAGCCCCACTTCCGGTTTCTCTAATTTTATAAAATTGAGGCAATTTGGTCTCTACGTAGCGTAGAAACAAAACAAAGATAGCTCTGTTCAATAAAGTAAAACAAAAATACTTATTTTGGAATTTGATCTTTTTCAACATGTTCGAATAACTTAAAGAAAAATTCATCAGTTGAAATTCATCGGCAATTGGCGGAAGTGTCGCAAAGAGAGGTGTGGTTCTGGTGCACGGAATTTAACAAAGACAGAGCACATGTGCGAGAACAAGAAAGAATGATTACGGTTTTAGCTTCAGATAAATTTGGGGATATTTGCTGTGGGGAAAACAATCCAGTTTTCTGATTCAAGAATCGTAACGTGAATGTACAATTCTGTGAAATTGAAACAACAACATTTCTGCTGATTTCAGTGTTACGAATACAGAGAAAAACTCATGGTTTTAATTCAAGAAAGTCATGGAATATCTTTTCGCGAAACAACAAAGCCACAAACTACAAGATTATATTTCAGAATTAAATAAATTATTTTAAACATAAAATTTAAAAAATGTGACATTTAAACTTCATTTCTTACACTCTTAGCCCCCCCCCCCTCCTGAAAGCTTTTCAAGATACCATAGCAAAAACAAAAACAAAAAACTACGCACCGCAAACGGGTTTTCCGATAGAGACAAAAATCGGTTGGCAGAAAGATTGTGTGTAGAGAATGGAAAACGATTAAGATTTCAGAAAAATTGAGTGATTTATTTCAACGTTACATAGATACAAATTAACGAGCTCAATAAGGTGTTGTGTGTGTGACCCACCTCTAGCCTGGATGCAAGCTGCCACACAACGTGGCACAAAGTGATAAAGCACCCTGATAGTCTCCTGCGGTATTTCTTGCCAAATTTGCTCCAATTGTCAGGCCAGGTTATCAACATTCCCTAGTACATGCAATCGCCTTTGCATCATATATCCATGCATGCTTAATTGGAGAGATATCTGGAGATCTGGTGGCCTAGGAAGTGTTTGACAAGCGGTAAAACACACACACAGTTCTTAGCAACACGTGCTATAGGTGGTCTGGCATTATTTTGCTGAAAAATAAGGCCAGGATACTACAAAAGAAACGGTGGCAAAACAGTTCTCAGAATGTCGTCAACCTACCGCTGTGCTTTAAGTGTGCCTCTAATGACGAACAAAAGGATACGGCGGTCAAAAGAAATGGCACCCCAATCTATAACTCCTGATTGAGGGATGTGTGGCATGCAATAGTGAAAACAAGATTGGCCTGCTGCCCTCGGGCGTCTCCAGACATGTCTTCAATGAGCGTCAGAGCACAGTTGGAAGAGGGATTTGTCGCTAAATACTATACGTCCCCAATAAGCATGATTCCAACCTGATCGAGCCAAGCACCACTGTAATCTGGCTTGACAGTGTGCAGGCATGGGTGGCAGGGGGTGTAGAGGTTGGCACTAGCGTAAATTTCGCTCTATAAGCTATCTGTGAATGGTCATGGTGGACATTCGTGCGGATCGTACGTCTGAGGGTTGATAGCGATGAATCAGAAGCTGTGACAGCTGATCTGACAGTCAATCTGCCCTTCCGATCTGCTGTAGCACTAGGTTGACTTATACCATCATGAAGCTGAAATTGGCCATTTCCCACCCATTCTTGCCAGCATCTTCTAATGGCTTCTTATAATAACGCCATGTAGTCAGTTTCGAACGATATGACGAGTGATTCTCCAGTTTGTCCAACTTGCGTTTTTCAATCCAATGATACGACCTCTTTCAAACTCTGACAGTTGCTCGTAATGAGCTCGAATCCTGCGATGAGGCATTTTTCAGTCGTTCAAAGGTATCCTAAACCGCAATGCAACAGAAATTCTGACCATCAGATTGAAAATCGCTTCTTATAGACTCCTACGGATTGCACAGTTTCTATGCGCTGTAGCTCCCGCTATTCATTCAACGAATACCACATTTTAATCATTTGTAAGTTTGGTATAAATGTCTTTGCATACGAAATTTCATTACAATCGAGCAACTCTTTCTTGGTGCGTCGTTTTTTTTCGTTACAGAGTATATAATGGAATCAATAAGCTTATTGAATGATCTCACTATCACATATCTAATGGTATAGGGTCATTGTGGATATTAATAAAATGCACCAATGTTTGATTTGACTGCTGTTATCTTATCAAAATAAAACATACCGATCAACAATATAAATACCAGAACCAAAGCTTATGCACTTAAAACATGAAAGTGTACTATTACATACTCCAGATATTTTGCTATACTTATCTGCTAAACTGATATTTTATAATCCATAAATTTATAAATCCATTTATGCTCTATTGTCATTTTAATATATTCACACAAGAGTTTATCTAATTTTAATATTAGCTTTCATGATCAGAAAAACAAAAACAAAATTAATTTCCTTTAATGAAGGTTATTAAAGTAAATCATGGTAAAATTTTCAAAATAGCAAGAATTTTAAAAATTTGGAGGTTTAGTTTATTGTAATGTTTTTTTTTTAAAGAGGAGTCACACTTTGTTCCTTTTCTATATATTTTTTTACATTTCATACTTAAAATTAGTACATTATTTTGTGTATTTTTCTATACACATAGCTAAATCGGAAAATATTAAAAAAATATAATTAAATTCCGAATCACTCAGTCTTTCAACTACAGCATGGTTAATCGATACCCATTTCAAAATGATTATTAAACTGACTATCACTTGAAGTTAAAGCAATAAAACATTTGATGATATTTCAAAATATATTACTAAGTAAAATAGAAATATCTTATTTTCTTAGTATTTTTGTGGAACAAAATAAATCATACATTATAAAAATTTCGGGGTTTGAACATGCCCCACATTCAGTTCAGCTTATCTTCCTTTTACAATCCTTCAAATTTTATTTTTTTCAAAAAAATTTTAACTCGATATTGTATTAAAATTGGACTTACCATAAATATAATAAACAGAAGGCCATCCACCAAAAAGATGCGATGAACACATTGCACCTGACGAAAATCCACCTATTATACATCCAAATGCATAGCCAGACATAATTAAAGGATTGAGCAGACTTCTCTCATTACTTGGAAACCAGTTAGCGGCAAGAACGCATTGAGCAGGTGCTATCAGACCCTGAAACGTTAAGAAGTATTCAGATACGATGATGTTATGTTTTGACTCTGCATATTTTGTGAATTTAATTATTTGCAGATTACAAGTGCTAAAATGTTATACATATAACATCCTTGATATATGAAGCATATTTTAATGACGTGACAATTGTTTCTATATATTTAAATAAATTACACACGGCTACACATTTAGATATTAACACATGGCCAAAAATATCTGAACATGAGCACTATATCAAAATGTCACGAATTCATGGACGGTGTTATTTCTGTCGAGTCATGGATTTGAGTCTTCGGGCTGAAAGATCTGGGGCTTGTGTAGAGAGGTAGATGACTATTAAATGTGTCCTTATGCTACCGCCT
This sequence comes from Trichonephila clavata, assembly GCA_019973975.1. Classification (NCBI taxonomy): domain Eukaryota; kingdom Metazoa; phylum Arthropoda; class Arachnida; order Araneae; family Nephilidae; genus Trichonephila; species Trichonephila clavata. The sequence goes on along the minus strand of BMAO01027628.1, from coordinate 13,861 downwards.
TGTGAAAGTATGAAGGGGGTGACATCTCAAGTTTTATATTCATTACTTGACTGAGGTTTAAAAGCAACCCTCATGTTGCTTTTAAATGTGATGCTCTGTTAAGTGTGTGGGCACTGATATCAAATTATGTAACATTGTGAGTATTCATGGTCATGAACTTGTGATGGGTGTTTCTGTTAAGAGGAAGAACTAAAAATAGACAAGTTATTTTTTAATACTTCGAACGATTTTGGATAGCTAAAAATATATACACTGCTTGACAATTGCAAAAAAACAAGTGATTTATGAAAAACTGTGTCTCAGACAGCTGACCAATGAAAGTAAATTCAAGTTCAGAGGGCGTGGTAGACCAAGACTCCTTATCCGTATAAAAGACAGTGCTTACAAGCACATGATGCATACGAAAGTTCATGCCGTTTGATGTTTGACGAAAATAGTGCAGGATGTTATTAAACTTTTTTTCTCTGAATTTATGTTTGGTTCTTGCAATATTTAAGAGCAGAATGTCATTTGAGTGACTATGATCATGGAGGAGAAGTGGGACGACTGTAAACAGTTCAAAGTGTCACCACTGTAGCTGCTGCATTGGGTGTATCAAAGAGTGTCATCTCGCTATTAAAGAAGTCCATTGAAGGCGGAAATTCTTTGCGAAATCATACTGGGGGTCGTAAAAGGAACACCAGACCTTTAGAGGATTACTATGTAGATCTCGGGCAAAACGGAACAGAAATTTCATTCCTCTCCAAATAGCTGCGAACCTTGCAATCACTACCAGTACGTATGTTTCAGAAAGAACCATCTCACGGCGATTAAGTCATGATGGTTTGTATGCATAAAAGCTTATTCATTTCATTCACTTCAACCACGCTATCGTCGGGAGAGATTACTTTGGTGTAAGGAACGTTTTGGTTGGGATAGTTAAAATGGTCTAGAGTGATGTTCTCCGGCGAATCTCGTTTCAGTCTGACAAGTGATTCTGGCCTCCAATTACTGTGGAGAGAGCGTGTAGCACATTATGCACAAAGGTTTGTTTCTGTACGCGATTGGTTCGGCCCTGTGTGATGGTGCGAGCAGGCATTATGCACAATAGCAGAACACCGCTTCACATCTTTGAACGGGGAAGCGTTACATCGTAACCATATTGCAGAGAGACTATTCTGGATTATGTTCGTATATTTAGGGGTGTTGTAGGTCCAAACTTTCTGTTAATGAACAATAACGAGTGGCTACACAGAAGCGTTGAGGTATCGGACACACTGTAAAGGGAAAATATTCTCCGTATGGCAATTGCCTACCTACTATCCCGACCTAACTCCTTTTGAACATGCCTAGGATGCTCTTGGTAAGTGTGTTGCACAAAGAATCATCTCTTCCCGTACAGTGCAATAGCTCAAAACCACCTTGAGAGATGAGGGGGACAATATTCCCCCGGGAACTCCTCTATAGTTTAGTGAAGAGTATGGAGAACAGACGCAAAATGTGCATTAGTGTCCGTGGTCAACACACATCTTATTTAGATACTCATGTCTGCATAATTTTGTCCCGAAGATCAATTTTTTGTGGCTTTTTGGAAATTATATAAGAAACATCTTTTTTTTTATTTTTAAGATTTTGTGACGAATATATTCGCGTCATTTTTCTAATAATCTTCTTGGGGAAACTTTGCGGCTAGCATTCACATTAATTCACAGCCTCTCAAGAAGAAACCATGATATTTAAATTAGTTTAACTATATAAAGTCTAGGCTTTGTAGATGTAAGATAGAAAGAGCCGGGGAGCTGTTGCGGTTTTACGTAAGTGTGAATATTGGAATATTTCATTCACAAACATAGCGCGAGTTAAGGAAGTAATTGCTAAGATATTAAATTATTAGATTGAGGATCTAAGATAGATGAAATTATAATTAGTTATCGGTTCATTAGCGCTTGTTCCCCTTGTCTATGTTCACGTAGTCGGGTTTACTTAGAGTTAGTCATTGAGATAAGAGATAGTTCGCTTTATATATCACTCCTAGGGTTTCCTTTTGCAGTTTCACCTGTGATTGTTTAAGTGTGTTTGAAGAGAAATAAAACTAATTGTTCTTATGGAAGTTGCTGGTGATACTTTGTTCCCCCCCCCCCACCTTTAGTTAGGCAAGAGGGTGAGAGAGGGGTGCCGAATAGGCCAACACCCCCCACAATTTTAATTCATCGATGTGGCAATATCTGTACCACTTTGCACTATAATAAACATACATCGTCCCTACTAAATATGTACGTAATTTCATCTCTTTAATCATTGTCTATTCTTAATTATTCTGAAAATCGCGACTGTATGATTTTAATATTGATTTTAATGTTACGATATAAGCTTGTACATTTCCTCAATCAATTTTTTGATAAATTTAATTTTTGGTCCCCATGACATTTTTAAAAAATGGTTGGAGATTTAATTATTTTATTCAATCAGTGAATAATTAAATATTATATATTTATATCCAGACAATTATAATAATTACGAATTAATATGTACGTGGTTAAGTTATAACATCAAATTACATGCAACTATCTTAATTATTACATACAATATTAAAATTCTTAAAGATTATATAGAGATTCAATAAAAAATTTTAACTTTGTCCAGTGTAATGCCATTTTGAGACCTCTGACATATAGGATTGCTTATTCATTAATAATGAATTTTATTTTGAAAAAGGTTGGCTCAGTGATTTAGACGTAGCGTGCTATATAACCTAGTAAAACCGTTTCGGGTTCTATTCAAGTTGGAGCTGATAGATGTTTTGGATGCGAAAATCGTAGACTTTCATGTCATATTATTATGTCACAGTTTCTCAAACTTTCAATATTTGCGACCCAATATTCAGTCATAAATTTCATCGTTCCTCCTCCCTCCATACAATAACAATGCACAGAATTGAATAATACTATACTTTGACGCTAAAACTACAATACGACTTTAAACTCAAAAGTGCCACCAGTGTATATAAACGTGCCCCTCAATTAAAGTGTTATTTGACCTTGACGTATAAATACGTCTTTATGAAGTACGATTTTTTCTGTATTACGCTATCCGTAAAATTATTCCGAAGGCTTTGGAATGCATTAAAATGACCGAGACAATGTTTGAGAAGAATTAACTGATTTCAGAGGATTTGCTTATTTATTCCTTTTCTTCCCCTCCCCCAATACATCACATATGCGCGCCTAAATGGAAAACAGTGGCATTGGGGATCGAATCTCATAACTTTTAATCAGCAGTGCAGGTATTAATTATAAGCCGTACAAATTATATTTGCAAATTTTTGTATATAAATTTATATATGACAAGCCCATGGAGTCACTGCTAATTATTAAATTTGTTCTTAACTTAGTATTGTTAAATTAATTATAAAATACATTGTGAAATTCCGATACATTTATAAGTATATTATATTAGCGTACATGTGTATTTTATTTTTTATTACGTCAGAATTTTAAGTTGTATTTTGTTTGTTTACTTTCAGACATAAATAAATAATTTTTTTAAATAATCTTTTGTTTTCGTCTTTTCAATATGTTCACACTTCTCTCATAGAGCTAGCTATCTTGCGACTGAGTGGACGCGATCCTCATTTCAAGAAATTGGATTATGTGGCAAATTAAAGAACATTTCAGTGTCAATTTGGCTCTGGTATTCTCGACAGTATTTAGTCAAAAATTTGGTAGTAAAAGCCGTCAAAAAAAATAGATGGTGCTACTAATAAAATGGTTCTCACACTTCGGGATTTGCAGTGTCTGCAAAGGATAAACTGCCAAAATGCTGCCTCGTTGCAAGAAAAACGATTTTGAACAAAAATGTATTAATATGTGTATAAACTGTTCTTGAAATTAAATAAATTTAATTTAAAATTAATTGCGTTCATTATTTCTATTGAAAAATAAAATTAAGTTATGTTATTAGATATTCAACAAAAGGCTAAAAAAAGGGATTTTTTAAAAAAAAATTCATGACAAATGTGTGGGCCAGCCTCCTTTTTTTAATATGACAACGTACTTGGAATCCCAGTGGTTAAATGATTTCGAAATTGCAATAAATTGGTAATAATCTAAATTTATTTAATTCTGTTATTGAGTTTCAAATAAGTCTTTTCCATAACGCTCAATCATGTAACAACATTGTCAAATGCTAATAATATTGCTCGTTAAATAAACCACTTACTACCATGTAGTACCCGATGTTTCAGATAATAAGAATTTAACAAATATTAAATTTAGATTGCGTCAATTAATTGTTGAATGTTATAATTATAATATTAAATGGAATATACAAAATATTAATGAATTTATCTGGAAGAAAGAATACCCTAATTAATATCCCTTGATTACTACATTTTGATAGTTTTAATATTTTATTTTATTTTCATATATTTATTTTCCTTTCTCCCTTTAAAACTCCATTTGTTTTTTATAACATATCCATAAAAATATTTTTAAAATAATATAACAAAGATATAAAATATACTTTATACTTTACATGATATAAAATATAGGGAGACCGAAAAGTAAGGCTAGTTATGTCAAAAATGATTTTAAAAGAAGCAAAGATTTTCACTTGCGATTTTTTTTTTTTTTTTGCTACATAAAGAAAAGAGCTTCATATTTGTGTTTATTGGAATGCAAACTTTATGGCTCAATATTCACATTTTGCAACATTTTCGTTTCAAAATGGCTTCACCACAAACATAAGAGCAAGTTGTAGAATGGTTTATCGAATTTAAATCTGCAACACATGCACATCGTAAATGGGGCACCACCACACAAGTGTTTGAAACTAAGAAATTTTTAGATGAAAAGTTCTCGGGTGATGGATGGGAAGAAAAAGTCCAATAGCGTAGCCACCTAGATCCCTATAAATAACACCTTTTGGACTTCTGAGGAAGCGTGAAACACATTATTTGTCAATCTCCAATTCTTAACAATGATGAACTGAAAAGTCGTATTACAACCACTATTCTGAATGTTTATCCTGCAGTGCTTCATAGAACGTAATGAGAAATCTTGTATGGACTCAATGTGTAGTGCGCAACTAATAGTGGACATATTAAAATCATGTGAAAAAGCATTGCAAAAAACTTTGATACTTTCTAAATTGAAACATAAGAAAACTTAGACGTAAAATCTTAATATATCTTTGTTGCTTTTTTTTGTAATAAATATTTGAAAGTGTAGCCATACTTTTCAGACACCCGATACTGTCACGTAATTTTACTTGTTAAGAAAAATTTTTACCTCTGTCCAAGGCCTCTTATTAACTGCATTACTATTAACCAATAGACACTTGACCATGCTGCGAAAGGGGATAGAAAATGAGCCAACGAAGAAATAAAAAGTCCACATACAACGGTAAATTTGGCTCCATAACTTTCAGCTAAAATTCCTCCTGGCATTTGTGTTACAACGTAACCCAGGAAACCGGCACCCAATACGTAACCTTGCATAGCAGGACTCCAATCAAATTCTCCTGTATTCTGTAACATGGAAATATATATAAACTTATGCCCTGAAAATATTCGATTTTACAAACTTTACATTAATATAAAAAATAAAATATATATTCAAAGAGAATGTAAGTCTAGAATATAGAAGAAACTAATCTCTATACTACCTTCATACCAGGGTCATGACGAAAGTTAAGTTTCGTCATTTTCTGAAGGACAAATGGTACACCAGGACTAAAAACAATAGCCATAAGAAACTACATTCTTTGCTGTTTAGACGACGAAAATATAGTCTGCGTGGAAGTAATTACTCATGCGCAATGTTGCGAAGGAGAACCTTTAACAACATACTAGAGTACTCTAGGTCACTTGAGTACAAATCACGTTGACAGGCCAACGTGTACTGACAACATAGACACCAATGAACGGAAATAAAGACTGCGTGGGAGTAATTACACATGCGCAGTGCTGCGAAGGAGAACGATTAACAACATACTAGAGTACTCTAGGTCATTTGAGTACAAATCACATTGACAGGCCAACGTGTACTTGCAACATAGACACCAATGGAAGTGCGTGCTTTTTGAATGGACTTGGCGAATAGTGTGTTCGTCCTACATATGAACGCCTACAGACCGTTTATGGAGAAGAGGTTTTGTTTCGTTAAATAGTTGGTCATTATTTTTGCATGTTTCACACTTAGTAAGAAAGCAGAATGTCGAGGATGAAGGTCGAGGTGGGCGTCCCTCCACACAAGGATGTCTTAACACTTAACACTTTGAGGCCCTGGGCCCCTATATAAAAGTACGTGCTACCTGAGATCTTTAAAAGTAGCCAGTATATAGCATGCATTGTCAGAAATACTCGTTCAAACTGTAATTTGAAACAAATGAATCTGCATGACTCACAATCTCAAAAACTGAGGCACAAACCTCTCGACCAAAGGCCGCATTTTGACCAAATTAGTTGAATAATATTTTACGCCATTATATATAGGCTTACACCTAGGCATGGGCAATGTGTTCTTCACATAAAAAAACAGTGCGTGTATCAGTGTGAACATGCGGAAGAAGTTAACTTCTTTGGCTTATATGTATTGAATTGTATAATTAAGTTTTATTTTAAACTAATCTTATATATAATTAACAAATTTATTATTATCATTATTATTTCAAACTGTATTAAAAAAAAAAATAATTAGAATGGAAAAAGTATAAGTATAAAAACAAAATTTTCATTTTCAATACATAATACTTAAAAATTGAGAATTTGATTGTATTGAAAAATATACTTATACCTGTAACTCTCACCTCTTGATAAAAAAAGACTGAACTTCTAATTTGTATTTTCTAATAATCTCCGAAATTGAAGTATAGAACAATGTTTGCACTTTCAGAACTCTATAACCAAGGGGATTTCCGCAAAACCAATTTTCGGTGGAACTCTACGTAAAATAAACATGGAAGCCAAATTTCAAGTCTAAATCTAATAGAATAAAAACGAAATTTTTACTATCAATACGTACTCCCGTTGAGAGTCGTTCTCCGAAACCACCGTACTCAGCGGATTTCAGTTCAACAAAAGAAAAAATCCAAACCAAATTTCATTATTATAGTTCTTGTACGAAAAAAAAAGAATTTTTTTTTGTCCATTCGCCCAATAACCACCTGCTCACCCAGGAGTCGATTTCCATCAAATGCATTCTTAGTAGATCCCTATTCAACAAAAGAAACATGCTTAACAAATTTCAAGTACGTGGATCTAACAATTCAAAAACAGGAATTTTTTTCTGTAACTCCTCTTGACCCCTCGCAACCCTCCTTAGGGGTCTATTTTCGTCTTACTCTTTGTCAAAGGAACTCTATTCCATGAAAGGAACTTGCCTACCAATTTTCAAGCAGAAAGATCTAATAGTTTAATAACGGATACATTTATCTATTACGCCCCTTAATCCCCCGAAATGAAACTTGGGGGTTGATTTTCGCAAAACCCATTTGGTAGCGGATCTCTACTCTATGAAAGGAATCTGCTTACCAAATTTCAAGACTGTGCATCTAATAAATTAAAAATGGAAAAAATTATTTATAACATCCATTGAGCCCTCGCAACGCCACCTGGGGATCAATTTTCACAAAACACTTTTATATAATGGATCTTTAACTCCATGAAAGGATTCTGCTTGTTATATTTCAAGATAGTGCTTCTAGTTGCTTAAAAATGGAAATAATTATCTATAACGCCCCTTAATCCCCACAATGCCACTTGGGGGTCGATTCTCACGAAACCCATTTTGAAGCGGATCTCAACCCTATGGCAGGAATCTGTTTACCAAATTTTAAGACTGTACGTTGAATAGTTTAAAAATCGGAATTTATAACACCCCTTGTGGTTAATTTTTCCAAACCCCATTTTGTAGCGGATTATCTACTCCATGAAAGAAACATACCTACCAATTTTCAAGCAGCTAGGTCTAGCAGTTTAAAAATGGAAATATTTATCGAGAAAGTTGCTAATATTTTGGTTTATATTAGGGATGACAACTAGATTACGAGAGAAAATTAAAATATTTATTGCGAAGTACGATCCTCACTTTTTGTTTTCTTAGAGAACTTTAAGGAAAATAAACGGCCCACAGGGCATAAGTTTTTCTAGCCTTACAATAGTATACGGCGTTATATAAGTTATATAAGCGATACTTACACGTTAGTACAATAGTATATTAGCGACATTATATGAAAGGAAGCACATTGTTTAAGTTCACCGCGTACGGTGCGTGTTAAAATCAGGGTTGCCAACTTAGCGAGTTATCTTGCACGTTAGTATTGTTGTTATAGTACGTATAAGTACATATAAACATATACATATTTTATAAATATAATAAATACTTTTCAATTTTCTTTTGACTAATTGATATTTAAATCGTATATATACTCATATATATATATATATAAAGAATGCGTAATTATTTAAACATTGCCCTTTAGAGAAAATGGCTAAAATCAACAAATCCACCAATGAATGGGCACGAAATACAGAACTAGCTGAAGCCCTCATGCAAAAATGTCGTAAAAAATTAGTACATCCGAACAATTGGATTCTCTTGCCCAGAATAAATCGGAAGTTTTCACCTCTATCGTGTGGTCATAAGCTCACACACAATTTTTCCTTTTATTTGTAATTTTTTACGGATACAAAACCAACATGTCGGGTTCGATCAGAATATGAAGAGAGAACTTCTGGCAAAGTTTGTGGTTTCCACGGAGTGAATTATAAAATGTAACTGAATATACGTATGTTGTTATTTTTTAGATGTAAGCTTATGGAAGTCAAAATTAGAGCTTTGTGCTCTAGGGATTGAAAACAATTTTAACTTGTTGTATTTCCTCTTTAAACCAATAATAAAAGGAATACTTTAAATAATAACAACATATAATTAAATAAAGTAAATACTTACTTCGGGCAGATCATTTTCCTCTAAATTTGAAACATTAAAAGGACAAGATGCAACGACTACATTTGAAATCTTGTGAGAGTCGACCGCAGTGTTATTCACCATATTAACGACACTAACACTTGTTACTAACCGGAAAAGGTTTATTTCAAAGAAACCAAGAAACTCTAAGAAAGCCACTAAGTAGCGATATTGAAAAAAAGATCTTTCAGTTTCTGAAAAAAAAAGGAAAGAAAACTTCTTAGCTTCAAAAATTTCATTGCGTTAAAAAGGACTTACAAACTAACTCTGATAAACAGATCATAAGTTGGATTTTAAGTCGGGTCCCAAAAGGCATTTTATTATGACCATCCCCCTCCTAGAGAAAAAATCTCGTTCCGCGACAAAACCACGGCGTACGGGTGGCTTATGATAGAGCACATGAAGTGCCCATGTACTGTCTTTTTATGCATTGGGAATTAATAACACAATGGAGAAAAAACTGATTTATCAGATTTTGATAAAGGTCAAATAGTTATGGATCAGCACCTGGGTACATCGATTTCAGAAAAAGCGTGTTAATGGAAGATTGATAACATATTTAGCTCTTAAGCCGATCAACGTTACGGATTATCTCTCAATTTACCCCTCACTTGCATGCGCCTATCTGGATTTAAACGTTACTAACGCGTGTATCGCGTTCTAAAATAGTTGTTTCTTTTACTAATAGATGGCAGCACAAGACTGAATGCTAAGGATTGTAATACAGTATTTCAAGACAATTAATACTTTATTTTCGTACTAATTATTTTAAAGTAACTTATTATTTATTATACGTTATTTATTATTTGATTAGGATTAAACAACAACAAATATACTAAATTCACGCTTCTGAAAAGAACACGCTTTCTCCAATAGGCGCTTTAAAAAAAAGCTTCGCTTTGAGAAAGCTAAAAAATGCAACCCTGGGGGTAGATCCAAATTGCGAAAACTAAATGACTTGAGGGCTAGAGTACTGAACTAATAGTAAGTAGACAAGTAGCCAACTAGCCGTTTGTCAGCCATGGCGCATTGAGTTTCAGGGAGAGCGAAGTCTATTACACATTGTTCACTATGATTTGCAGGCTACAACCACTGATGTTATTAGCATCTACAACAGTGTTGGGGTTTCTAATAAACCGCTTGACCCTTTTCCTCGATTGAAGTTCAAGAATCGACGATAAAATTTCTGAAATAATACTTTAGGAAAGTGTGAGGAAACGTAATAGCAAAAACTTACCCCTCATGAACACCTTTTTTGGTACATAAATCTGCAAAATCATTTACATCAATTCATACCACAGATCCAACAGTTAAGAAAGATGTAATTAGTTATTTTGTTTCGGACCGTGGCATCAATGATTTTCTATAGATTGTTCATTAATGTTACGCTAGTAGTTGTTCTTGATGTTGTGTTGTTTGGTAGTGAATAAAGGGATGGAAAATAAAATTTTGAATCTTTACTTGGAGCTGAAAAACACTGCTTTCGAACTGGGGAAATATAATATTAGGTAGGGGAAAAGAAATCCGTTATTCTTACGTGAACTTCAAAACTTTATTTAACATGTTTCAGATTACCAATTTTGGTCAAATATGTACCATTTTTTTCTATAATCTGTTGCCATTTTAAAGGCTTGGTCCCTATTGGCGAAAGACTCTGGTAATCGGTTTTCCCAATCTTCTCTTGATGTCAATTTCTTATCATTAATGAAGTTTTGAAATACAAGAAAAACATGGTAATCATTTGGTGCCAGGTTTGGACTGTATGTTTGTATGGTGGATGCATCAAAATTTCCTAACCAAGCTCCCGGAGTTTCTGGGAGTTCCTATAGATGAGTATGGCCTGGTGTTGCCCTGATGGAACACAACACCTCTACTTTTCGGCCAATTCTTGCCGTTTCTGGTCAATTGCTACCTAAAACGGTCCAATTTTTGGCAGTAGAGATCCGAATTTAATGTTTTTCTTGCATTTCAAAACTTCCTTGGTGATAAGAAATTTAATTCAAGAGAAGATTGGTGAAAACCGATTACCAGAGTCTTTTGCCAATAGGGACCAAGACTTATATGAGAGAGACATTATGAAAGTACCTTTAAAATGGCAACAGATTATAGAACAAAATGGTGCATATTTGACCAAAATTGGTAATCCGAAACATGTTAAATAAAGTTTTGAAGTTCACGTAAAAATAATGGATTTCTTTTTCCCCAACCAAATATATTACAAAATCATTAAAGGGAATATTACTGTCAGCTTTGATCCAGCGAAAACTGATAAAATGATTATAAGAAGGGAGTTTGTTTTTAATGGAATTAGATACCTAGAGTTTTAGTAAGGTTATTGTGTGTGTGTGAGAGAAATAAGATAGTGAAGTGGTTGATAGTCTAAGTGTGAATTTTGATATTGCGAGGTGGCAGTTGTATTATGGTGTCGGGGATGTTTACATGAGATACATTAGGACTTATCATCCCCATGTATAATTCTTTAACAATTTCTAAAGTTTTGCACTACGTGAACATCATTAATGACCAGAGCACTCCTTCAAGCTAACGGTGTTTCCAACGAATGATAGCTAGTGAAATAAGCTAGCGCACCATGTCATATGGGTTGAAACATCCGGGAAAATAATCTGATGAATTTCATGCCATGTTATGGCCTCCAAATTCCACTGACATGAGTACAATCGAATATTTTTGGTTACAACCAGAAAACCATGTGAGCGCTGATTAATTAAGATTAATAAAACTAATATCTGAATAAATCACGGACACGTGGCTTGCGTGTGATGAGTTCGAGTCTTCTGCCGCTGAAGATTCGCAGCGCAAAGGGAGCCGATGCACGTTAAATAAGTCGAGGTTAAAACGTCATCTTGTTAGAGGAGTGCGAAAGTGAGGAGATGAAATGCCAGCTCAGGTGTCGTCCACGTCGCTTGATTATGGTTCAAAATTGCGAAGTCCGACGCTAATAGCCGTCCTGCAGCTTCATGGTGCGAGGTTAATATGACTCTCATTCAGTTACTCTTATTGGCCACGGGGTTGGTTACACTAGCGGCTGTGTGTGTGAGGGGGAGAGGAGTCACACACACACACACAGCATCATAAAAATTCCTACGTTAAAGTGCTGGTTCACAAAGACGGATAGTTAAGATTTTAGTGGTGAGATACTTCTGGAGGTTCTAGAAATATACTACGCATTACTCAAAATAGAAATTTATGTTAATTTAAATGCACATGCGTGTTTTATTCAACATTACTTAAATGTTTAATTTATTATTTTTTCTATAACTCACCAATCCACACGCACAATCTTTCACTTTTAATGACAACTTAGTGCAATAATTATTTAAGAAGTTTTAGATAATTTCAACAAAACAATTTTTTACAGATAAAGAGAAATTTCAGAATGAAAACGCGTATTGGGGGAAGTAAGAAAACTATTTGTTTTTTCCATTACAGATTTCGTATAGAAAATATTAATACAAATAATAAGAATATAATATAAATACAAATAAGATTGATAAATACAAAAATAAGACCGATACTAAGTTTTGAATATGAATAATTTTTTGTTTAATTCATGGGGAAATACTGTATAACGTAAATAAAAAAATGGAAAAAAAATTAATTTTCATTCACAAACTGAGAAAAACATTTTCCAGGGAAAATATTTACAATTTGTAAAATTAAGTAAAGGTATTGAATTTTTTGATATACTATTTCGTAAAAAATACATGTTTTTCAAATATAATTAAAATACAGGTTACAGGATTTTTATGTAAATCTGATAATGGAGAGAAATAATAATGGCGCTACATTTTAGCTATAATGCAAAACGTAGTATTCATTGAAAATATTTTTATTCAATAAAGAAATGCTCATTACAAATTAGGAAAAACTTACCTTGTTGCTGAATAATATTCTTTGATGATCCATTTTGGTATGGACAGCTGTGATTAGCAGAAACATCTAACTTGTTGATATCGTTATTAGTTTGATTTTCAGAATATTCCGTAACTTTATAAGATTCGTAGCTGTGAGAAATGTCTTGTATCATTTTGAATAGCTTTCCATAGATTCTTTTAACTTTTATTTTGCTGCTTTATGGCACATTTGGGCTAACACGCATACAAAAAATAATAAATACCAGTGTAAAATTATAAAATGTAATTCTTTAAACAGGAAAAAAAATTGTATGTTAAGACGAAAAACAGGAGGAAAGGAGTAAAGATTCCACACGTTATTCCTACTTCATATAATTCCAGAACTTATAGTGAAACACTAGAAAATAAAAAAAAGCTTTATCCAGCCTAAATCCCACTTGATTGCACTCTGTAAATTTATTACCGTACTTCATGATCATAAATCCCTTAATTGCAAGCAAAAAAAATTTTATTCCTCCAAATTTTTTACGTAAAGATAATGGAATTTGCTGAAATAAATTGCTTGAGTTTTTTAATTTTTATTTTTGTTATAAAAGTAAACATTTGGTATTGGTAACCGAGCACTTATATTTAAAAAGGTTAGTAGATCTCTCGTTCACACACACAGCGATACTCAGCCTGCGGCCCAAGAGGTTCTACTGAGTGGCCCGGCCATGGCCTGTAGTACTTAGATTTCGATTATCTAATAAAATGTATAAAAAAATTTAGCTGGAAGCTGTATTAGTCAAGCAATTAAATAAATATCAATTTTGCTATCGATGTCGTTTTGATACGAATTTCGAGGTACTTTTTTCTTTTCCTTTTGTAATTGTGCAACGTTCCTTTTGTAACTGCAACGATTAGTGATAACGAATAACAGTGGAATAGGAACCATTTTATAGGCAAAACTAATTTTTTTAAGAAACCTTCATGTCATCCAAACGAAATATATCGAAAGAAAACAGGTTGTTTCCAAATTATTGGGAACTTGACTATTTC